>CM076584.1:784877502-785071829 GCA_034641835.2 Pinus albicaulis
CTTGTTAGAGTCGGTCCCTACAGCCCTCCGTCAGAGATCATTTCACTTTTTGCATATCATTTTTAGGTGTCTCGCTCACTTCACTTCGTTGCATTCCGCTAGGGGCATGCCATTCATTGACGAGAGGGTCTGGTCGTCTTGTATTCCCTCATGCTTGTACCTGCTGGGCTCATTAAAACTCTTCAAAAATCATCAAAGTTCAGGTCACGTTATTCATGGTCATAAATAATTATTTTCGTAAAAGTGAGTCTTTTAGTCCTAGAGTCTAGGGTTTCAGTCTTTTTATATAATTAATAAAAGCCTGCAGGCCATGAGGATGGTTACGCAAAATTTCTTAATTCAAGTTTTCATCATCAAAAACATTTGAAGACATTTTTAGTTCAAAACTCTGTTTTGAGCTAGAAACTGTCAAATTTATTTTTTGTAATAATCATGTATTTTTTCCATCATAAAAATTTCAAATGCAACCTCGGATCTTTGCCGAAGTCTAAACGCCAAACATCCCTGCAAAAACAACCAATTTTCATCAGTCCAAACTCAGAAAATCAGTGAAAAGAGCCAAAAGACAGAAGTTCAAAGAAAGGATAAAGTGCCAAATGAAAAACATTACAAAGTGGGTTTTTGAAGAACTAAACATTAAACCCATCTCTCCCAAGATATTTCTCAAGCTATACAAGCCATTGGAGACAAGTTATTTTCACAAGTTTTCAAAGCCAAGGTCGAATTGGAGTGTTGAAGGGCAAGAAGTCTCGTTTTTAAGTGGTGAAGTTGAACTGATAGTGCGCGCAGCGCATACAAGTGGCGTGCGGCGCATAAGGAGCGTGCGGAGCACTAGGCCTCAACAGCCAGTGTATTTTTGCAAGCGCGCGACGCACACAAAGCGCGCGGCGCATAGAGCCCTGAGGCTCGAAAACAACATTTCTTCACCTAGAATTTGTGCCAAATCACCTCATTTTCCTGCAACTAAGTTATTCATGCCTGCTCAGTGATTCATGGATATGCTATGGAGTTTCAAATGAGAAGAAAAACAAGTGTTTGTTATGGTGAAATGTAAACCCTATATTCATTGCCAAATTCACTCCATCGGGTTTTGAAAGACATGTTAGTGATATTGTGGGGGTTTCAAAACTTATGTTATTGATATATATTCTCATGCCCTCTACTATCATTGGTGTCATCACTTATTATTTACCATAGCCTCATGCTCTCTCTCTGATTCCATCACTGCTGTCACTGTGATTACCATATTACTGTTGACTGCTTATCATTCATGTTATAACACAGTCCCATATTCACTATCCCTCATCCTCCATTGACAAAGTCTAATTGTCACTGCAAGGGCTATTTTCACTTTTGTTCCTAATAACTATTTCCGCCAGCATTACACTCCTTCCTACTCACTTGTCAAATCCTCATGTAGTCAATGTAGTGGTTGTTTTTCATTCAAACTCACCTTTATCATTGTGGTTTTCCTATAACACCTTGATACATATGTGACACATTTGGGATTGGAACATACATTGAAATCTTGTTTTTCATCATACCTATATCAGCATATATTTTTCAACATCTTGATTTCAGTGTCATGTCAGAGACGGATTCAGTTTATGAGCAGGGGTATGACAGTGATTCCACAGAAGAGGTTAATGTGCCACGGAGGTCTCACAAAAGTGGCAAAAGTGGTAGGCATGTCAGGGAGGAGCCTACTTCTTTGGCTCAATTGCAGGCTTGCCCGCTTGCAATGGATTGTTTTCAGCATCAGTCATGTTTCCAATACTGTGAGATGATTTCCCAAACTCACCATCATGAGCTAGCTCACCTATTTGTTCTAAATTTACATGATGGCTATGTAAACCTTGCCGGAGTAAACTTCATTCTGTCACCAGAGACCATTGCTCAGGCCACCAGAATACCAAACATAGGAGAGGAATGGAACAAACGACAGCAGCTAGAGAAATCCTACTATGAGCCATACATCAAAACTGGGTATTTGAGGTAGCTGAGCAGGGTATTTCCATTTAGATTTCTGAAGGATGAGTTTGCAGCATTAATGAAACTCATCATTCAATATTTCAGTTGCGAGGGTAGATTCTCGCGCCTCTATGCGTACCATATCCGTTTGTTGATGCATTTCACGAGGGTACGTATGATGAGCATTCCATACTTCATGTATCGCAACTTAGAGCGGATGACATTTCTTGTACAGAAGAAGACCCCAACACAGCAGCATAGCAACATATATCATTACGCGCTGATCAAAATCATGGTGGTACATCAGCTGACACAGCAGGGCATTGTTTGGGAGGATTTCATCTCCCATGACTTCTTCACAGCATCACAGCCGCCTCCCGAGGTAGTTCAGGATGAGGGAGAGCCTTCACACCGGTTTGACATTCCTGAGACTGAACATATCAGTGCTCCAGTGTATGTGACATATCAGCGAGGCCGCAGAGCCTTATTTGCAGCTACACGATGAGTACTATCTGCACCCGAGGTGGAAGGGGTCTCGTTGACTTCATCAGCAGCGCGAGTATTATCTCCACCCGGGGTGGAAGGGGTCTCGCCTTTGACTTCAGCATAGGTACAGGTTAACGACAGAGGCAAGAGGCCTATGCATGATGAGGACCCCTCAGGAGGCCAAGATACTGAGTTTACATTGATTGATGTTGATGCGAGCTCTCCCAACTCGAAATTGAGGGAGGTCATCCAGGAGAAGAAAACTGAGATTGGTACTTTGAAAGAAAATTTGCAGAGAGCACAGTGGGTGATAAAGTACTTGGAGCAGCGGAACAAACAGCTAGAGGATCAGCACATATTGTAGAGCTGCGGCGAATCTGTGAAGATCGACAATTAGCCCGGAAGAGACTAGGTGACATGACACCGGCTGATCGAGAGACTTGCCTCATGCATGTTAACATTCATTTGGAGAAGTTGTTGGCAAAAGCCAATAGAGACAAAGACATGCTCCGTCATATGAAAGGTCATTATTGGGCCCACATGCATGTTTGTAAAGCAAAAATGAAGATCCTGAAGAGAAGGTTAAGCAGAGCACTGAAATAGCGAAAGAGGCCTGATCCGCTCCAGATTTTGGCCGAGGCTTCATTGGATGAGCATGAGGCATGATGGAGGATCTTCGCTCCGAATTTGAGAAAATTTGAAATTTTTTTTTGTCATTTTTGAAAATTTTGGTCTCAAAATAGGTTTTTCAGCCCAACGCGTAGCACGTCACGACGTGCGCTTATGATTGGGACACTTGCTGGAGAAAAAAATTGTATTTTTGGATTTTTCATGGTAATTTATGCATTCTCAGAAATGGTTGAAGCATTTCATCAAGTTCTGGATGATCAAAAGGGCCAAAAACACCATAAAAATCACCTTTCTGCCACCTTTTGCACCAGCAGGAAGTACTTGTGGGAGAATGAAGTTTTGGAGGGGCAAATGAGCTCGAAATTGAGAAATTCCAATTGGGTTGGATAGCAGACATCTAGGGCTCTCCAACAAGCTATCATGAGCTTGATTTTGACTCTGGGAAGTGCTCAAAAATCAGGTCCAAAGGTGCGTGGCGCATAGAGCTTTAGCGCGCAGCGCATAGAGATTTTCGGTCAATTTTTCATCTTCCAGCTCAGAATTTCGGCCAGTTGGACCAGTTTTGATTGTGGGTGTAATTTCTGAGTTATCTTGATGTAATTTTTTGATTGTAATGTAAATTTGATTCACTTTTACCTATTATAGATGATTCACTCCCAAAAAAGTGAAAATCAAGTGAAAGAATCAGTTTCCTTCCTTTTAGAGGCAAGTTGTTTTGGCTACCTTGATTTTAGCTCCTTGTTTAGAATTGGTTCAAACTGCTCCTAGAAGCATGAGATCGACCCCTAGAGGCATGGGAGGGGGTTAGAATTGTCTATATTATGTACTTTCTGAGTCATTTCAAGGGTTGGACTCTTGGGGAAAAGTTTGGCACACTATTGTACATATTTTTTTCATTTTGGCAAAGGAAAGATCAGAGGTTTTGCAGCACCTGTTGGGATTCTTGTGGATTTCAGTTTTGATGGTGTATTCTCTCAGTTATTTGTAAGTTCTTTAATGTTTAATGTATGCCATTCCATTCTTTTGATTCTGAAACTAAATGAATGAGTAAATGAGGTTGAATCCATTGATTCCAGTGCTCTGCCTTTAAATTTGTTTAGTTTTATATGTTTTCGCCAGTTTGGAGAGGATTCCTGTTCTCCCTTTCCCTCTTCAGCTCCTTGTCATTCTGATCCATTCATACACATAATCAAAAATCATCAAGACTACTGCCTACCTTGCCCTAACTCGAATTCTGCAAAGATCTGGCCTTATCCCCGAACCCAAAATTGTTTTTCCCATTTCTCCAACAAAAACCCAAAAAATTTAAATCAAACTTTCCTATCTGTTTACTAGCCTAAAATCAGTATCCATTATAAGTCATCTCAGCCCCTTTGAAGACCTTTTACCGAGATAGACTCGGAGAGAGCCCTCTCCTGTCCTCGTAGGGCTAGCTACGAGGCTAGCTTGGTTTGATGTGGCCTCGAGTTTTTCCTTCTTCAGCCTGAGGCAGATTTGAGCGCTAACATAGTGGCAACCATACTGGGGAATAAAATCTCAATGGTTTGATTTTTGGTGTGTTCATTTCATGAGTTATAGATGGAGTCTAAAGTCACGCCAGGTAGCTTTCGAAACGCTTTTTCTATGCTTAAGCGGAAGTAGATAAACGCTGCTTCAGTCGATCTCCGGTTAGCTTGTGAATGCAACTCTTGATTTGCAAATTACCCCTGTACACTTGTTCGTTCTAGACTTTTGGATGATTGAGTCTAGAAGTCGATAGGCTGAAAATAACAGATTGTGTCCCTTGTATTTTTGGAATAGATCTATACACTGGCTTCCCGAAGGCATACTAGATCAAATCCTGATCCAAATCCGCCTCCAGTATATGAGAACCCCAACTTAATCCCAATAATTTTCCGTCGAGAAGCTCCCATCATTCCTTTGGTCAAATCTCACTCATACCCCACTGTTTTTGAATACATTGAAGATATTGAGTTTGACGATTAGTTCGAGTTATCATTGTTTGAAACCAAGTCCGAAAGTGCTACCGGTTCTATCGTCATCAATCCTGAGTTCATCAAGTATCTAGAAGTTGAGCAAGCAAATAGATCTATCGATAATTATATTCTGAATCTTCAAAACTCCATTGTGGCGACCATACTGGGGAAGATGGTTTGATGTTGATGTGACATTCGACTTGTAGATTTTCTTGCCCCAGTACATGAAATCAAGTTGCAGATCTGATGCTGATGGTGGACAGCAGTCAGACACAAATGAAGGCTGAAACTTTCACCTGGCGACTCCAACTCGATCTAGAGTTTCTAGTGCTCGCTGATCCACTCATGCAATGGTAGGGTATGTGGCAAACCCTGCGTTTTGTGAAGCTTTAAAAGAAGTAAGAAATCAATTAGTGGATTTTGAAATTAATGAAGAATTTTTCAGTGTCTTGCTTCAATGTTTGAAATCTCTGAAGTTTCCTCTTGAAACTAAAACTAGTTTCTGTGAGTTAGTTGTTGAAAGAATTGAGAAGGAGATTCAGTATTTAAATGATCAGATCCAATCATATGAATTCTGAGTTCCCAAAAAGTTCTTGGAAACTCTCCCTCCTTCAAAACAAGAAACAATAGAGCTGCCTACGGATATTTGCATTGATAGTGTGCAGCTGGAAGTATGTATTGCGGAGTTGGGGCAGCAAACAGAGTCTGGATTTTGCGATCCTATTGCAACATACATGGAAATGTTTTTCATTTTGACTGATAGATCAAGCTGTCTATTACATAACCAGGCTCATTATGTGCATGTAGGGCTGCCAGCAATTGCATCTGTGATCTGGTTGAAGCACTCTCAAGGAGCATTCTTCTCAGATTTACTTGAATGGTTGATCTGGAATTACAGTATTACTTGATCTATTGGCTCTGCATCAGAGTAGGGTAGATTTTGTAAATAAATAAGCAACCAAAAGGCAACATTTCATTCTAGTTTCATTACAGTTTTAGTTTGAAGTTTTCCGAGTCAGTTTTTCAATCATTTCAGTCAAGTTTCAGTCCATAAATGAGTCGAAAGCTTTGTGTTGTCTGTCGAAATAATGATTCCATTGCCCAATGGATGGAGGCACTGTCTGCTCTCCCAAAGCTCTGCAGTTCTTGGCACCTCCAAGAAGCGGCAGCTGCCATCCCCATTGGAGCCAATGTTAGAGTCGGTCCCTACAGCCCTCCGTCAGAGATCATTTCGTTTTTTGCATATCATTTTTAGGTGTCTCGCTCACTTCACTTCATTGCATTTCGCTAGGGGCATGCCATTTACTGACGAGAGGGTCTGGTCATCTTATATTCCCTCATGCTTATACCTACTGGGCTCATTAAAACTCTTCAAAAATCATCAAAGTTCAGGTCACGTTATTCATGGTCATAAATAATTATTTTCGTAAAAGTGAGTCTTTTAGTCCTAGAGTCTAGGGTTTCAGTCTTTTGATATAATTAATAAAAGCCCGCAGGCCATGAGGATGGTTACGCAAAAGTTCTTAATTCAAGTTTTCATCATCAAAAACATTTGAAGACATTTTTAGTTCAAAACTTTGTTTTGAACTAGAAACTGTAAAATTTATTTTTTGTAATAATCATGTATTTTTTCCATCATAAAAATTTCAAAAGCAACCTCAGATCTTTGCTGAAGTCCAAACGCCAAACGTCCCTGCAAAAACAACCAAGTCTCATCAGTCCAAACTCAGAAAATCAGTGCAAAGAGCCAAAAGACAGAAGTTCAAAGAAAGGATAAAGTGCCAAATGAAAAACATTACAAAGTGGGTTTTTGAAGAACTAAAAATTAAACCCATCTCTCCCAAGATATTTCTCAAGCTATATAAGCCATTGGAGACAAGTTATTTTCACAAGTTTTCAAAGCCAAGGTCAAATTGGAGTGTTGAAGGGCAAGAAGTCTCGTTTTGAAGTCGTGAAGTTGAACTGATAGTGCGCACGGCGCATACAAGTGGCGCGCGATGCATAAGGAGTGCACGGCGCACTGGGCCTCAACAGCCAGTGTATTTTTGCAAGCGCGCAACGCACACAGAGCGCACGGCACATTGGGCATGCACGTGGCGCATAGAGCCCTGAGGCTTGAAAACAACATTTCTTCACCCAGAATTCATGCCAAATCACCTCATTTGCCTGCAAGTAAGTTATTCATGCCTGCTCAGTGATTCATGGATATGCTATGGAGTTTCAAATGAGAAGAAAAACGAGTGTTTGTTATGGTGAAATGTAAACCCTATATTCATTGCCAAATTCACTCCATAGGGTTTTGAAAGACATGTTAGCGATATTGTGGGGGTTTCAAAACTTATGTTATTGATATATATGCTCATGCCCTCTACTATCATTGGTGTCATCACTTATTACTTACCATGGCCTCACGCTCTCTCTCCTATTCCATCACTGCTGTCACTGTGATTACCATATTACTGTTGACTGCTTATCATTCATGTTATAACACAGTCCCATATTCACTATCCCTCATCCTCCATTGACAAAGTCTAATTGTCACTGCAAGGGCTATTTTCATTTTTGTTCCTAATAACTATTTCCGCCAGCATTACACTCCTTCCTACTCACTTGTCAAATCCTCATGTAGTCAATGCAGTGGCTGTTTTTCATTCAAAATCACCTTTATCATTGTGGTTTTCCTATAACACCTTGATACATATGTGACACATTTGGGATTGGAACATACACTGAACTCTTGTTTTTCTCATACCTATATCAGCATATATTTTTCAACATCTTGATTTCAGCGTCATGTCAGAGACGGATTTAGTTTATGAGCAGGGGTATGACAGTGATTCCACAGAAGAGGTTAATGTGCCACGGAGGTCTCACAAAAGTGGCAAAAGTGGTAGGCATGTCAGGGAGGAGCCTACTTCTTTGGCTCAATTGCAGGCTTGCCCGCTTGCAATTGATTATTTTCAGCTTCAGTCATGTTTCCAATACTTTGAGATGATTTCCCAAACTCAGCATCATCATGAGATAGCTCGCGTATTTGTTCTACATTTACATGATGGCTGTGTAAACCTTGCCGGAGTAAACTTCATTCTGTCACCAGAGACCATTTCTCAGGCCACCGGAATACGAAACATAGGAGAGGAATGGAACAAACGACAACAGCTAGAGAAATCCTACTATGAGCCATACATCAAAACTGGGTATTTGAGGCAGCTGAGCAGGGTATTTCCATTCAGATTTCTGAAGGATGAGTTTGCACCATTGATGAAACTCATCATTCGATATTTCAGTTGCAAGGGCAGATTCGCGCGCCTCTATGCGTACCATATCCGTTTGTTGATGCATTTCACGAGGGTACATATGATGAGCATTCCATACTTCATGTATCAAAACTTAGAGCGAATTACATTTCTTGTACAGAAGAAGACCCCAGCATAGCAGCATAGCAGCATATATCATTACGCGCTGATCAAAATCATGGTGGTACATCAGCTAACACAGCAGGGCATTGTTTGGGAGGATTTCATCTCCCGTGACTTCTTCACAGCATCACAGCCGCCTCCCGAGGTAGTTTAGGATGAGGGAGAGCCTTCACACCGGTTTGACATTCCTGAGACTGAACATATCAGTGCTCCAGTGTATGTGACATATCAGCGAGGCCGCAGAGCCTTATTTGCAGCTACACGACGAGTACTATCTCCACCCGAGGTGGAAGGGGTCTCGTTGACTTCATCAGCAGCGCGAGTATTATCTCCACCCGGGGTGGAAACGGTCTTGCCTTCGACTTTAGCATAGGTACAGGTTAACGATAGAGGCAAGAGGCCTATTCATAATGAGGGCCCCTCAGGAGGCCAAGATACTGAGTTTACATTGATTGATGTTGATGTGAGCTCTCTCAGCTCGAAATTGAGGGAGGTCATCCAGGAGCAGAAAACTGAGATTGGTACTTTGAAAAAAAATTTGCAGAGAGCAGAGTGGGTGATAAAGTACTTGGATCAGTGGAACAAACAACTGGAGGATCAACACACACTTGTAGAGCTGCGGCGAATCCGTGAAGATCGACAATTGGCCCGGAGGAGACCAGGTGACATGACACCGGCTGATCGAGAGACTTGCCTCATGCATGTTAAGATTCATCTAGAGAAGTTGTTGGAAAATGCCAATAGAGACAAAGACATGCTCTGTCATATGAAAGGTCATTATTGGGCCCGCATGCATGTTTGCAAAGCAAAAATGAAGATCCTGAAGAGAAGGTTAAGCAGAGCACTGAAACGGAGAAAGAG
Organism: Pinus albicaulis; assembly: GCA_034641835.2. Taxonomy (NCBI): domain Eukaryota; kingdom Viridiplantae; phylum Streptophyta; class Pinopsida; order Pinales; family Pinaceae; genus Pinus; species Pinus albicaulis. The sequence goes on from CM076584.1 coordinate 784,886,846, forward strand.
GCCTGATCCACTCCGGATTTTGGCCGAGGCTTCATTGGCTGAGCATGAGGCATGATGGAGGATCTTCGCTCCAAATTTGAGCAAATTTGAAATTTTTTTTGTCATTTTTGAAAATTTTGGTCTCAAAACAGGTTTTTCAGCCCAATGCGTAGCGCGTCACGACGCGCGCTTATGATTGGGACACTTGCTAGAGAAAAAGTTTGTATTTTTGGATTTTTCATGGTAATTTATGCATTCTCAGAAATGGCTGAAGTATTTCATCAAGTTCTGGATTATCAAAAGGGCCAAAAACACCATGAAAATCACCTTTCTGCCACCTTTTGCACCAGCAGGAAGTACTTATGGGAGAATGAAGGTGTGGAGGGTCAAATGAGCTCCAAATTGATAAATTCCACTTGGGTTGGATAGAAGACATCCAGGGCTTTCCAAAAATCTATCATGAGCTTGATTTTGACTCTGGGAAGTGCTCCAAAAGCAGGTCCAAAGGCGCGCGGCGCATAGAGATTTTTGGTCAATTTTTCATCTTCCAGCTCAGAATTTCGGCCAGTTAGACCAGTTTTGATTGTGGATGTAATTTTTAAGTTATCTTGATGTAATTTCATGATTTTAATGTCAATTTGATTCACTTTTACCTATTCTATATGATTCACTCCCAAAAAAGTGAAAATCAAGTGAAAGAATCAGTTTCCTTCCTTTTAGAGGCAAGTTGTTTTGGCTACCTAGATTTTAGCTCCTTGTTTAGAATTGGTTCAAACTGCTCCTAGAAGCATGAGCTCGACCCCTAGAGGAATGGGAGGGGGTTAGACTTGTCTATATTATGTACTTTCTGAGTCATTTCAAGGGTTGGACTCTTGGGGAAAGGTTTGGCACACTATTGTACATATTTTCTGCATTTTGGCTAAGGAAAGATCAGAGGTTTTGCAGCACCTGTTGGGATTCTTGTGGCTTTCAGTTTTGATGGTGTGTCATCTCAGTTATTTATAAGTTCTTTAATGTTTAATGTATGTCATTCCCTTCTTTTGCTTTTGAAACTAAATGAATGAGTAAATGAGGTTGAATCCATTGATTCCAGTGCTCTGCCTTTAAATTTGTTTAGTTTTATATGTTTTCGCCAGTTTGGAGAGGATTCCTATTCTCCCTTGCCCTCTTCAGCTCCTTTTCATTTTGATCCATCCATACACATAATAAAAAAGCATCAAGACTACTGTCTAACTTGCCCCAACTCGAATTCTGCAAAGCTCTGGCCTTATCCCCGAACCCAAAATTGTTTTTCCCATTTCTCCAACAAAAACCCAAAAAATTTAAATCAAACTTTCCTATCTGTTTACTAGCCTAAAATCAGTATCCATTATAAGTCATCTCAGCCCCTTTGGAGACCTTTTGCCGAGATAGACCCGGAGAGAGCCCTCTCCTGTCCTCATAGAGCTAGCTACGAGGCTAAGCTTGGTTTGATGTGGCCTCAAGTTTTGCCTTCTTCATCCTGAGGCAGATTTGAGCGCTAACAGGCCTATTGAAGAAATTGGAGGTATGAAGGATGAAGGACAACCATTAGGAATTGTCATGAAAGATGGAGGGCAGCATGAATATGCAGTGATCATAACATGTGATGAAGAAATGGAGTTTCGAGTCTGAATTCTTAAAGGATATAGAGGATTTCTTTGAGCATGTGGTTACAGAAATAGAAGAGAATGAAGAAGACACTAGTAAATTTGGCCCAATTTCCGACAGCCAATTTGTCGGTTTTCCGACACCTAGTCGTCGCAAGAGCGACAGTTTGCGGCACTTCAAAGCATGGTTTGTCATAATGTCGGTCTTCCGACGCTTCCATAAAGCGTCGGTATTATGACACTTGTTCCGACATTTTTCAAAAGCGTCACAATACCGACGCTTATGAAGTGTTGCACTAGTGATGCGGGTGAAGTGTCACAATACCGACGTTATGGCTAACGACGCTTCTAAAGTGTCACAATACCAACGCTCGTATAGTGTCGAAAGATCGACGTTATGGCTAACCACGCTTTGAAGTGTCGCTTGGTAAACGTCGCTTTTCCGACGGCATAGTAATTTTTTTTTTAAATGTAATGTCGGTCTTCCGACGCTTATAGCACGTCGGAAGAGCGACAGTGGGTTCAATTTAAAAAAAAAAAATGAAAATATTCTGAATGCCCGATAGCAGATGTTGCTGGGAGGGCTTGTCTCACATCATCAATAATTTTATTCCGATGAAAATCTTGGACGGGGCTCAGATCTACATTCGCAAACTACATCGTTCGAGCGATGGCAGGTTAAATTTTTATATAAAAAAAAATGAAATAGCCCACGGTCATTGCAGTATGGGATTCGATAAACGACAACAGGGATTTGAAACTGTAATGAATTGACTTTCAATGTCTCTAGAATATGAAAAGAGTGAAGTAAATGCAGGTTTCTTTTATTCAAATGCAGAGCAGAGGGAGAAAATCGTTTTAGCAGAAAGAAGACAAGTAGATGATAAAATTCAAAAGATCATTAACCTGAAGAAGAAATTTTGTGATGGCACTGCCAAAAATTTTGTTGTGATCAACTGCTGGATGCTTCATTTTATGGAACTGAGAGCTTAGATGCTATATGAGATTTTTGTGAGGGCCTCTAACGCTGGTGAATCAACGGATTATTGGGTTGCGTTGCTGCTAAAGAAGCTGGTGGCGTTCTCTCGGTGAGAAAAGGGATTCAGCTGCTCGCTGCTGCCTCCCTTGTCTTTTACTATGCCTTTGCTTCTTCTGCTGTACTGATGCCTCTATTTATTATGTGGGCTCTTAAAATCCTATTTTATCCGCTTCTTACTCTGCTCCCTCCACCGCACGCTACTTGATCAACTGAAGCTACTAGCACTCGATCTGGATCTCCTACTTTAGATGCATCTGGCCCCTCTATATGTCACTCAATCTTCTTGCAAGAGAAGGGATTGTAGCTTTGAGGAGAGCGAAGAGGCGAAATATGGAGAGATTGGTTTTAGCTTGTGGTGGGGAGGAGTTGAAGCCTTTGCTGATGCACTTTTGGTTGTGCCCAAGACTCTGGCAGAAAATTCTGGACTAGATACTCAAGACGTCTTGGTTGGACTACAGGTGGAGCATGACAAAGGCAATATTGTTGGTTTAAATCATCATACAGGAGAACCGATGGACCCATAATTGGAGGGAATTTTTGACAACTACTCTGTCAAGCGCCAGATTATAAATTCTGGCCCTGTAATTGCATCGCAACTACTTCTCGTGGATGAGGTCATCCGTGCTGGAACAGCATAGCGTGGTCGATGCATGAATTGGACCAGTGTTGAGTACCACAATTTGAAACCAACGAGGATTGTAAATTGGTGAGGGTTGTTTAACTGTGGAGCGATGGAACCCTGAAGGCAAGGAGTGGAACCGCGATCATTGAATAGTAAAGGCGGTTTTTAAATCCAAACCCGGCAGTATCGCGCGAGGTCGAAGGTGGTGAGTTGTTTTTATAAAAACAGCGCGATATACTCCGGCGATGGACACATGTAATTGAGCGGTTTTGTGATACCATCTATATCGCACGTGTTCGAAGAATTAACCTCCGTGTAGCTGGGTCGCGCGACTACCGTCGAATGATGGAGTGGTAGCGCGATAGCCTTCCAGCCGTAGGATGGAGGAGACGATTGACTTTGCCCAGATTGAATGAGAACAGGTTGACTTTGCCCAGATTGTGAAATTGATTGGGCAATAAAGTTTTGGAAAAACATGACTGTGGGTCCTACCTCCATCAGGTTCCAACAACCAAGAACCAAATTGTATACATCATTCCACTACAAGCAACAATTATATCCAAGGGTATCTGGAGTGTATGGAAATTGGTCACAAGTGTTGAAATATATTTGTCTAGTCAGAGATCATGGTAATGGGCCTATGGTCATCTCAATAGATGTAAATAATAAAACCAAACAATAATATTGTACCCCATAAGACAGGGAAAATAAAGTAGTTTCCCCTGGTAAAAAGTATTTGCAAATAAATTGAAGACGTGTAGTCTATCTAGATTGCTCTTCTAGAGAAACAGCCACCATCATGGTTACTTATCTAGATGACTCATTGGATGGTAGCTATCCCACATGTGAACATCAAATCAAGTTTTGGATGAATGGTCTAGGGACTTATTGTTTTGGATGACTAGCACTTAAAAGATAGTCCCTTTGCTAGGCTTGTTAGAAGAAGGAACATTTTAGGGGATGCTCAATGAAGGTTGTTTATATGAGTTCATAGCCCCAGTACCCTGTTTTGTATTGTACTTTCAAATGTATGACAAATAGCGAACAGGTAAAGTGTAAACCAATAGTAAGTTCTAGAGATAGCAATCATGGTTGCTTAGATGAGTTCATTTCCCTAGTACCAAGTTGTGTGCTATACTTTCTAATACAAAATCAATGGCAAACAAAGAGTTAACACCAATGGTAAGTTCCAAAGATCACAGGAGGAGAGTATTTTTCATCAATTCCAAGTTTGTCTCATTTGTGCTCAAGACGGATGGTAAGCAATTTATTATTAAGAGTTTTAGCATTATTGGTTTAGCTCTTGTTTGAAGAGGGATGTCAAAGGAGCAAACAACAAGGTTCAACATTATGATAATGTATAACAATGTGTTAATTTTTGTAACATGTGACTACTATTAGTGCTAGTGGTTAGGTTGGATAAATTTTAGTAGTTTTCGTTCATTGGGCTATGCTCTAACAAAAAATTATGGCAGTTATTGTGACAATGACCCACATTCAAGCCTTAGAAGGGCATACTCCTGCCTTGCATGGGGTTTTCTGGATGTGGCTATTGATTATGTTGAATATTTATGATGTAGTCTTCATGCAGATTATTGAATAGCATTGGAAAGGTACTAGTGAACCTTATTCTTCACTTAAGTATGTGAGGGTAGGTTGAGCTTAATTCTAGGTTAACTATCCATAAAAGGATGAGTTGCTGTTATAAAAAAAAAGTTCGTGGTTTGTAACATGTGACCAATATAACAATAAATGAAAATTTTAGAGTTAGGGGGTCAAAACACCATAACTCCTTAAGGATGCCGTAAATATGTATCATGGGATCATGTACATGGGAGACTGGTAAACAGAGCACCTATATTTGGGAAAACCAAATCAAGATAGCCCTCTTATATTATCGTGGAAGCATTAATAAAAAATTTGGATGCAATACGACTAGACATGGGCAAATATAGCAATAGACAATGTATATATAAAAAAAAAATCATTTTAAAATATCATAATGCTTCTAAATCAGATTCCAAAGAAAAATAAAGGTAGTTGTCAAAGTAATCCTACAAATTCTACAAAACTAGTTTCAGAAAAAAAAATGCAATTTCCAAAAAGGTTTCAAGTATTCAAGTTGATAGCAATCAGAAAAGCCAATACCATATTCAAATACAATTTTATCAAGAAAGTAACTGAAAAAGGCTATAAAATAGATCACAGAAAAAATTAAAAATGACAACCATGATTCCAAAGTAAAAACTGATCACAGAATTTGAGATGGTCCAGATATTGAATATGATAGAACACATCAGCAAAGACTCTTGTTATTCTGTTAACTTCAAAACACCAAACGAAGATTATGTGGAAAATCACATGTAAAAGCACGAGTTACAACCCTCTTTTCTATAGTACCTTGTTTCTATTCATGCCACCAACTGTAAATATGCCAACAGCATCCAACGCTAAAATAACCTTTTCCTCACTATCCATTGTGGTTTAGTTTTTGTAATATGAATATGCTAAAGACTAAGTTTTAAGCATGTATAGGCATCAGTAAACACTGACCAGGAATAAAAATGAAAAAAGTAAAAAAGTAACCACAGAAAGGAGTTAAATATTTCATTAACCTGATTGTTGAAGAATTTTTGGAGATTAACATATGGCATCATTAATAAACAAGTAAATGCCAATGAATAAGAAGATGTTGTGTTCATTGGTGAAGAGAAGGTTTGAGTTCATTTTAGCCACACAAATGGGAACTAATCACGTCATTATATAATAAATACAAGGATTTGCTATGACCTATTCCAATCAATGTCAGGGAAAAGGATTCAAGTAGGAAAATGTCTTCAAAATTTCTGGTAATAGAATCAAACATTCACTACAGACTAAGAGCAAAAAAACACAAAATTGGTCTCACATACCTGTTTGCTAGAATAAATTGACTATGCTAGCACCCTAAATTGATAGATACTTTAGTGTGCTTATACTAAGACCTTAAAATGAGAAGCTAAACTTAATAACAGTTATGAGTCCAATCCCAAAAGAAGAACATGCTGCCAATTTGGGGATGAGACCAATTTCAAGTCCATGGTGAATTTGACAAAATAGATACCTTACAATGTCGGTTTCATAGCCAAAGGTGATCTAAACGAGTTTGAATCTCTGATGTCAAAAGATGTAACCAAAAAAGTGGTAAGTTGACAGAACATAACTCTCCAATAAATGCAGCCATCCACAATCGTCTGAATCCAAAATAGCTAGATATTCTATAAGCAAGTAAATGTTCCAACTTCAACCTATTTAGGACCTGTGTATAACTCTGGCATGGCCTTTTACCCTGCATCATCTCATCTGTTTCAACCTGAGTGAAACTGTGACAAGGCATCCAGGGGTACAAGGGTTTGTCTCTTAATTAATGGCAAAAAAAATATAATTGTACAGCATTGTAGGATTTGATGCTAGGTATAATGATGTTTATTTATGCCAATAAGGGCTAGTCTGGGAGAGTAAGAATAGCAAGACTTGAGTATCCTGTATCAGTTGATAATATCCTTTTAAGGATTGAAGTATTCAAAGCCAGAACAATTTAGCCTATTTCCCAAACATCTCCCAAACACAGAAAACATTCTCTTACATAAAAAGAAAACTCTCAAACAACAATTCATTTTTCTCCATTCAAAAACATTATCAGAATTACAAGTACATTTTTTTTATCGAATTCCATCCATGTTATGCCTTCAGCAAGTTCCATCTATTAGTTCTTCCCTAAAGAAATGTGGTGGGTTTCACTCATAACTTAAAATGAAGTTCCAGGTTAGCCATTGACTTGTTTGCTGAGAAATGAGCAGTCTAAGGATTTAGATCTCCTAAAAATTAAAAGGTTAAGGTAGAAAGACTTCACCAAAAAGAAACCAACCAAATATTATTTTACCCTCTTCCTGTAATAACCAACCAACCATGGTGGATACCTTCTATCCCAATTCATAGATAAAGAAATTGTAAAAGTGTTCGCACTTTCTAAATATTTTTAATTCCACTATTTAGTGTCTATATATCATGATAACATACGAGCATTTAAATAAGTCCCTTCACTGTGTTCAGTGTTTGTACAATTATAACATAGGAGCCTAATGTATTCAATGTTTGTACAATTATAACATAGGAGCCTAATACATGTAGGCTTAGGGTCTAAAGCTCTATGTTAATTCACAATTAGCCGATGGCCTAAAGCTCTATGTTAATTCACAATTAGCCCATAGGCTTTAATGAGACCTTAATTCCAATAGAATACCACGATGTAGGTGAAATTCTGAAAACAGAAGCCACAATCTCAATCTGAAGATCTCAAATCTCCAAATCTCATTTCTCAACACCACAATATCATTTTTCTCTTTGATTTAGTTTCACTCGCTATAATTTCTATACCATTTTGGAAAACACAAGCACACTTTACTATCTAGAATGAGCACAGGGATGCTCACTGTTTCGACAGATTAGTTGATTTCTACTAGCTAGCAATTATGCTACTATTTGCCTTCAGTAAATTGTTGGATTCCTGAATATATCATTCACCAGGTCAGTTCACCCTGATATTCTTGCAGCTCAAATACTCCAGTTGACAGCTAGGTGACACTATTGTTATGCATATAGACAATGCTGTTGTATGATAAGATGAAGTTACGTAGATCTAGGCTAGAGAAGTTATGACTAGAGAACTCCTTTTAATGTGCGTACATTGATGTAGGAGATGTTTTTCCAGTTACCAAATGGAGAGGACTGGTATATGAATATGTGGTAAGGTTAAAATAGGACACTGGTTATGAAAAACAGAATTACAGGACTATAGATTTAATGTAGCTTTTACTTTCTGGTTGTTACTTTTTCTGGTGGCAAGTAGTTTCCTTAGTGCGGACTTCATCTTTTTTATTTAAGCTAGAAAAATTATACTTTTAATAGTATACAGTATGAATTACAAGCAGTTCAAACTATTATCTGCTTCCATGGGAAACATATCAGCAGTGAATTCAAAACATATCAGATCTGGTTATACACCATCAATCAAATCACTTGTATCAATATGGGCGCCAATATCATATAGATAGCTACAACCTTCATTGTCATACCTGAATAGTAGTAATTTAGAACAAACAAGAAAAGCAGTGGCAGTAAGCAATAGGTGAATTCAGTTAGAGAACCATTTATGATGAAGAAATAGGAAAACATAATTTAATACAAGATAAAAATTTACCTTTCTCCTCTTTTATTTGTTTCTTGATCATTTAAGACCTCTCCAAGGTATTCACAAATGAATTTCCCACGTGAAATTTCTTGTGCAGCTCTAACTTCCTAGCCCTAAAATCAAACAGAAAGACAGACCAAAACATTGAAACAGAATTGGGGTTTGTTGCACCTTGGTTTATTGATAATTTTGAAACCAAGCTTTTTCTTTTTGAAAAAATGCATCTGACATTAACAAGTGAAGTTATTTACATTCTAGACCATGATTACATTTCAATAATGCTCCTAATGCACTACCAATACTAGAACTTCAATAAAAGCAAAATAACACCTTATGCTTTGTTTTATATACTTCAATTCTGACTTGCACTCCCTCCTGCAGCACCCGGTTTGGGCATTCTTTATTGCAACTGCACATAGAGTTGCATTCATATACCAAGAACCCTTCCTGGAGAAAAATAGACATTAAAGTCAGAAAAGATAGGCTAACCACTAGAACTACGATGCTAAACCTTAGCATTGAAGTCATTACATTACTGAAGTTCACTACACATACTGACAAGAACTAAAACACAGTGAGAAACAAGAAAATTCCGTGGCTTTTTCATGTTTCAGGCACTCTGATGTCAATGCCTAGTACAACACAATTGAAGGACAGCTACAGTGGCCAAATTATGGTAAAAAAATGACAACAGTATGCACAATTATTTGCATATCATCAGAGAGGCCCTCAAATAACCCATAAAGTTGTATGCAAGAGGAACAGAACAGGACAACTCATAATGAAGTTTGTAACTTTGTTGTCAAGAACTCCCACAGATAGATAAACGTACAGTTTATCATAAAATAATATTAGATTGAAATAATTTTCACTTTACAAATATGTTCTGTAAACATATCCTCATGGAGCGAATCCGTAGAAAGAGGAGTCGTTGATGGAGAAGTAGGAGTGATAAGTTGGAGGGGGAGGGTAGGTATAAACTGAAGTTGAGAATTGATTTCAGAAATTGATGGGAATGCTGATGGATTAAGGGTAGCGGATACTGATTCTAATGATTCTAAATATGCCAAATACAATGGAGGGCACTTCAGGTAAGCATATCCCATAGGATGCTTACCTTATATGTGTGTGCGTTTGAACTTTGAACTTTCAAACAATTTTCTTTTATATTATACTAAAAACATAAAGATCCAAAAATAAAAGGGAACCTCAACCTTGTCATGAGGCCAAAGTATGCCCTAGGAGATATATTCTTCACATCATTAAGCAACCAAAAATTTGCTTAGCTCTAATTTCAGAAAATACCTTGTCAAAATCTAAGTTTTATAAGCTATCAATAGTACCAAGCAATGCATCAAAAACTTACTTATAATGAATCATCCAAAGTGAATACAATACTGAGTGTATATAATGCCAAAGGATTACAAATGGCTCAAAACTAAATATTTGCAATCACTAAGAAATGATCTGTGACAAACAGGAAGGCCATGTTGGCTCCCATTTTGAGTGTATATTTTGTGTAAACTTGTAAAATCCACCATCATTTCACCATTAAATTCACCAATCCTTGAGATTCAACAAAATTAGAATTCTTTCGAAATAAATGACGTCGAATGCAGTGACTAAACCTATAGATAGTCCAAGCCTTCCCAAACAGGACACAACTGCCCCTCAAATTCTCAATCTAACCTAACTCCAAATACTTATATAATCCTGGCAGACTCTTCATCACAAATACCCCTTTATTCCCACATTCCTCATCAAATGGGAGGTAGATTCATGAACGAAATGTTTTTCCTAAAGCTAAGGATTTTCAAAAAATAATAATAAATAGTGAAACAAGATTTTAAGAAGTCACGCTTAATCCAAAGTATCGTTAATCCAACCACTAAAAACACTGAGAAAATCTACACACACACAAATTGACTTGCAGCTACAAATGCATAAAATAATGACTAAAATACCAGTTGCTTAGCAATAGCCTGAACTTGTGCTTCAGGAAGGCATTTGTCATCTTCAAGAATCTCAAATAGTTCACCCTATCATCAAAATCATTTATAAGTCTATGATCTATATCAAATGCTTTGGGAGCAGAATTTTAATGCTGATATACTTCAAAATGGAAAGATAAAAGAGTACGCACATGCTATAATACAATCATAAATACCTGTGCAAATTCTGTCACAACACAAAACTCCTGTGGACTTTCAAATGCATCTAGCATCTCTATGATATTCTCATGCTTCAGCTGTCGTAATATCTGACAAAATTGTAAACATGAATCATTTCATGCACAATCCAAGTAATATAATTGTCGCATAAAAATGGTTTTCCACCAAATGAGGTTTTCAAACCAAATTTGTGTAATATATACAAAGATATTTCCCTGCAGATAGTAATTCAATAACTAGTCAATGCATAGATTCATCAAGTTTGCTTCACAAGGGAAAAAGTCATATTCTAGCCATTGCATCTTCCTCGTTAGACTGCTGAAGGTAGGTGGTATTAACTACAAAATGAAACAAACAGTTAGCTACTCACATTCATTGTACTACTCTTACCACAACACATTCTTCAAATATACATATATGCATATATTTATATCTATATGAATGATTTGGTAATGTAATAGGAAAAGCTGACAACATGACTTTACATCTATACAAAATAAAATCAATAATCGAGACGAGAAATAAAAATGTTCTTGTTTCCCCTGCATAATACATTAAGGAACTGATTTCTGCACCATGGTACAAAACTAGCACCGTGTTGATCAGATCAATATATACAAGGAAACTATAAACACTCAACCAAGATGCAACTCAAGGTATCATCATCAAGGTTTTCTTGTAAAAATATATGCCATATCTTTGCAACGGGTATAGAAGACATGTAAAAACTTATAGGTTCATCAAGCACAATTCATCTCCAAACAAATTCCAAGTAGAAAAAATAATTACCTTCGTATAATCACCTTGTTTGTAAGGCTAGAGAATGATCATCTTCAAGAAACAATTATAAGGAAGAGATCAAACATCAATAATGATTTAAGTCCAAATAAGCAAATCATCGTAGAAACATCAATTCTATCATGGCCATAAACATTCTATAACAACCAAAGCTAGACTCAACGATATTAATAAAATATTTTCCATACTCTTCCTGCAACAATAAACTATTATCAACAAGAATTCATGGTATCACGTCAATCTTACTCAATACTCTGTCTCAGATCTACACACACCATTAGGACTTTAGTAGGTCAAATTTTTTCCTTACACAAGATTACTTTCTGGATTCAATATCTTTTACAACATTCTTCTAGAAATGGAGTATTGCATAAGACATTAAGGAACTGATTTCTGCACGATGGTACAAAACCAGGGGGAATTATGACCTTTGATAAAAAGTATTAAGAGCTTCAATTCTGCAACAACATGTTATACTAGAGTAGATAAATTTACTAATAACTTGAAAACAATGGGAAAATAAGTCCACAAGCATAAATAACATCATTATTTCTTCCATAATGTAGGTCATCACATTTTACTGGACTCCAAGGTTGTTCAATCAATTTTTTTCCTCCATTTTCCTGTTAAGTTTGGCATGCATATCTAAATTTTTAATTTCAACACCAAAGCTATATTCATATGATCCCAATGGCCCATATAAGAACGTTATGATGCTATAACAAATGGATTTAAATGATATGTTTGATGGAGGTTTGGATGAATCTCCTTATTGTGCAGTAAAGTCCACTCTAGCTCTCTTCCATTCACAAAACAACTAACGGTTTATTAGTCTCTTGCTCATTATAGAAGTAAACTCTATCATGAACAAGATGCTTCAGCCACATTTTAAAATCTCATATGCACTAGTGTATACATGACTTCTTCAAATTGCATCATCACTCTGATATGAACAATAAAATATAACATATACAATCCTGATTACGCTACACGAGAACATACATGCTCTTCACACTATACTTCAATCCCACTACAAGATGCATTGCAACTAACCTCAATTCAAACCATGGTAAAGACCATTTAAACTTGTTTCCCATGCTCTGTCAAAAACCATAATTTATCCAAAATCATGGCATATATAAATTGAGGCTCAATACTCTATATCAGTCCATTCAACACCATTAAATCAATATTCGATGCGTTCACACTTGTTGTATTGACCACAAAGACTAAATAAAATGTTATTCGAATTAGCTTGGACCAAAACAAGAAATGCCTTGATGATGACCAAATTAAATAAATAATAAAAGGCACAAATCAACCACTAAGTCCATAATTAATTTCCACATCGACTAATAAGATAAAATCAAGTTTAATCTTGTTTCAATAATTTCTTAAATTTGACTGGATCTTTCAAGTGTTAATCACCACCATCAAAAATATATTTTAAACTGGTTGAGTGCTTTCCAACTACCATATTGGAATGAACCACAAGACACAGTTGAATTTGTGTGACAAACACGATGTCCTCAAAAAATAATGTTGATGTCTACAATGTAAAATTATGAGACATAAAGGTTGACCCAATTGTTTTCCCACGAATCCAGTTGGAAATTAGTTAGGTCAAATGGACATGACTACAAGTCTTTGTTCTCTGAATGGTAATGATAGTCAAGCAGTAGCATTACTACCAGCGTGCTTGCAGAAAGGACTTAACTATAAGGTTTTAACCTTCTAAAAGATAAGGACAATCCGACAATTGTTTTAATGCCCCATATCCGACAATTGTTTTAATGCCCCATATCAACGATAAGTAAATTTTTTTATATTTATAGTATGAACCTCATGTTCATGCAAATGAGGTATCCAAATATGTCATATGGAAAAACATATACAGGACACTTATACAGCTAGATAAGGGAAATAACAAAAGAAAACAGGTGCCCATATTGATCCATTCCATTCAAAAATAAACAAAATAAGTCCATTGACCAACAACGATTTATGTAGTATGCAGAGGGAAACCCACCGGTCATGTGAAAGACAGAAATGATCCTATTGGAGAGTTGTCAGGCTCGCTGTGCGGATAACAACATATTATAAAAGCGGGCCCCCAATAAAACAACATTCCATGTGAGTAATTTACAGGCTCGCTTGATACCAATAACCATCTACAGCGTCCAAATATAAAGCATAGGGCAGACCATTCATATTGATTACTGTCAAGCTCGTTGAGTGAAATTTTGCAGTGATAATATTATCATTCCATGTGTTTAATTAAGAACAGCAGGCTTGCTTGTAGGATAAAACAGGCTCGCTTGATAACCAAAATAAAAACACATTCAGCATCCGATCTGTATATAGAAACAGAGTACCTGGAGAGGGATATGAGGGTATGCATCATATCACATTGACATAAGACCATCGAGGATGGTGCCTATAAATTGTATCTGAAAGAAGCCACCTCCATGTTGTTCCTGTAGTATCTGGCAATTTTCGAGTTATAAAATTGCAATTTTTTTGAATCTGCACCTGTAATACGAATTATAAAGTTGTAGATTTTTTTGGATCCGCATCTGTAGTACATTTCAGAGTGTGAAACAGTTGATCTATCCCATCTTCAATTGGATGAACTCATATCAATGTGTTTCTTATTTTACTCAGTACCTCAGCCTCAAATTTCTTGATATTCCAAACTTGTGCACTTGCATGAGTTTGTCCTCACCCGCTGCTTGGTGACAGTAGATGAATGGACAGTCCCTAGTAGCTGTAGAGAGAATCTAACCCGAATTAAGAGCTCCCTCATCATATCATGGGTACCACGAGCTCCATTGACGAATTGATTTTCCCAATGTTTATAGGAAGAAGAAATTGAGGTTACAGTCAAGACGTGATCAGTTCTTTCGAGCTGTTTATAATGCACGCATCCATGATGCTACCAAGTTGTCCATTACCTCGACTGTTTATTACATAAACCATACCCTTTTCTATGGTAACTCTATTTCCACCGAGCAGGGACAATCATCAGGTACGTTGCAAAACACAACCCATGTCATTGAAGATATCCTTCCGACTCCTCCAGTCCCAGACAATGAAGTGACCTTGTGTTTGATTTCTACCTCAGACCCGTGCTTATTTCACCCCTTAGCTGAGCGAGACCAGGACCTTAGCTTTCGATGCTGATTCCTCGACTTGTCATCATAGCAAGCAGTTTCATTCCTAAGTTACATTTGATTTTTGCATTTCAAATGAGCGCACATTTCAAATGACCGCGCATTTGATTTTTACATTTGATTTTTGCAAGCCGTCGCAATAGCGATGCTTTGGGGCATAGTGTTGTAATTAAAATGTTTGGAGGCAAACGTTGTAATTGTGACACTATGCCCCAAAGCGTCGCTATTGCGACGACTTCCTCCAAACGTCGTAATTGCGACACTTAGACTAAGTGTCGCAATTGCGACGTTTGGAGGAAGTCCTCGCAATAGCGATGCTTTGGGGCATAATGTCGGTATCGCGACGGATTCCTCCAAACGTCATAATTGTGACACCTTGTCTAAGTGTCGGTATTGCGACACTTGTCTCTAAACTTTAGTATAGCAACGGTTTCGGGCGGGATTTGAAAAAGTTGAAAAAATTTGGGGAAAATCGACTTGGTCAAAAGTGTCGAACCAAGTGTCGGAATTTCGCCAAAAATGTACTAGTGACATTCTTGGAGAAGAAAAAAGATAGCTATCCTTTAAGAAGTCACACCCCATTAGACTCTACTCTCATTTATTACATTCAGTTTTCTTAACAAGAAAAGAGTTACATGATAGGAGATCACATGTTCGAGAGACATTCACCATCACTAATGACGAAAAGTAGCCCCTATATTTAGGAAACACATTCCTACTTTTTCAGAATGGATAATCTTCACTTTAATCATTGGTCCTGATGTTGAGTTTTGATGTGTGACACTCATTTTGAGTAATGAGTCTATGCCGGGATGGTCCACCGGACAAAGGATGTTCTCTAGATGTATGGTGTGCCGAGGAAACCTCAAAAATTCTTCAAAAACCTCGCTAACATGAAATAGGGCAGCTTTTGCCAGCTTTCGTAGCGTATGAATTTTTTTTTCTCTTTTCATCCATCTCCTCGCCACCTTTGCTAGTCAAGAAAATTTACTAAGCCAAAAATAAAAACAATCACTCCTCCCACCTTAATCCTTCACAAAACTTAATTTTAAATCAAAATAGTATCTTCATAATTTTCATAGCGTTTTTCCGGCCCAAGCCCGAAGCACGCTACAAACTCGTTCAATAAACCAAAATTCTGATGATTTTGTGAATATCTCAAAAATTGATCTCCGAGGCGAAATTTAGGTTCTTTGTAGGCCATGAACCTCATCAAACATTTTTCAACTCATCTTTAGTGTATTCCAAAAATTTAGCCTTCATCTAAATGGAATATTATAGTTTGTTTATCGCTAGGTAGGTGAATAAGTGGTAGTGAGGCCCATAAATCTCTTTAGAATTAATAAAAAAACACTTCAAGTGTGAAAGAAGGCCTTATAAGAAGCAACAAAGCACCTTGAGTGTGAATTTGGGTTGATCATGTTGAACTAGTCAACTTTGACCAAGTCACCGTGTTATTAAGGGAGGAGTGAGATTAATTTAGAATAACGCAGCTTTGGAGGGAGATTTATTTCCAAGGAAGGAAATGACCTAATCAAGTGGGCCAAGGCAAGGAAGCTCATAATATATATAAGGAAGAGGATGGAAGCAATATGGGGTTATGTTTTAGATTATCATTTTGATATTGGTTCCGTTTAGACTTTTGCATCCTTTTGTCAGCTTAGCAGGCTCACAGGGCCGTTTAACACAAGGGATTTATCGATAGGGAATCCCTACTCTCATCCTCGGGAAGGAGAGGTTCATTGGGCTGAATTTCCTCATCCTATAATTATGTCCAAGTTACCTCTGCACGCAGCGTAGTTTCGTTTAGAGTCGTGGTTGTGTTATAGGGTGCGCAAAGGAGGATCACATAAAGCCAATCTTGTGTTTTTTTTTCAATGGCCCAAGTAGCTCATCCATTGGAGGATCAGCAAGGAGTAGAGCTTCCTGTGAATATTTTCACATTTTTGACATCAGACCAACCATCTACCATCCTCAGCATAGTTACAAACCGCATCTATGTTATTTTAGAGTAAGTGCTTGTCGGGAGGGTTCATTGAGCTCATCAATAGGGTCTATTTCTCGAACAGAGGATCAAAATTATATTGATAAATACTATTGGAGGAGGAAAATTATCATTTCAGATCGATCATAGCCCTATTCTATTCGCTCTAGTTTGCGTGACATATTAAACCTGTGGTTATTTGTCACATTGTATATTTCTTGGTATTTCTAGCAATATTTCGGGTTGATAGAAATCATGTATTAGAGCCCTTATCTTCTTTTCTCGGGCATTTATTTTGTATATATTAGCCATATTCCATTTATGTATGTTTACGCAGCAACTACACTAATATAGACAGTGCCATCATTAAGCTGGCATTCTATACGTAGCGCGACTATGTGCTTATTGATATGACTATTGGTGAGGCTTGTTATTATTGCATGAGTGGCTTAACCCTCAAGATATTTTTTGTATATTGTTGTTGATATATTAATAAAATTATGGATGCATATTTATCCCTCTTATGACATGTTCAAAATTGTTTTATTTTACATTATTATGTCTTTTATTGCCGCTATTTCCATTTTTGAATATTACGTTGGTATTAGAGCATAATATTGGCTCACCGTATCCAAGACATTATGCCATTAGGAGGGAGAAGCTTCTTACAGAAGTGAGAAGTTGTACAAAAATAAACAAAAGCGTGACTCCATTATTTGGAGAAATGAAGGAAGAGAAGCTCTCGCCTTCTTTTTCACCGTGAAAAATATCAAGAAAGAAATCAAGGAGATGAAAAGGATAGGTGTAGAAATTTTCCAAGAGGGTTTGAAAGTAAAGTAAGCCCTAAATATTCACATTATGGGTGTGAGCATTTAACCACATGCGTACCCACATCGCATTTTATTTCGCATGTTCACCGCAAGGGAATGGGATGAAGAAGATGCACCAAGGAGAGTCCTGAGTGACTATTCTTCGTATATGAGTCTCAATCTTGGAGATTCAAAGAGCACTTGGAATTCCAAAGGTTTTCCAACTCATGGAAGACAAAAGATCCGTAAATCATGACAGAAGCAAGAGAGGTAGAATATTTCCGCCTAACTTTACGGATCATCAAAATGCACGCCCAAGGCTTGGGTGGGAAGGAGCCACCCTATTTTCAGCTACACCCGCTCTTAAAAGGGGAGGCCATTAGAGTAGAAGTGTTGCACCTTAAAGGTATGTCCTGCCAGATTGGTGGTTTTATAGTTTTGCTTCATTTCATCATGAAAATGTAAATACTTGTGTAGGGTTCAATAGAAGTTAGTGAAAAAATTGATATTAAAAATTGTGAAAGATCTGCTGGAACCTAGAAATTCAAAACCTTTGCATGAGTTGAGGGATCTATTTTACCAACTCCACCTACATATTTCTATTAAAGGGGACAAAACCCCGCATAATACCTGCTAGACGCAAGATCCCGACTTCCCTGAAGAGCCCTCTTCTATAGATGAAGATACGGAGATTCCTCCTTCAAGAGAAGACCAAGATTCAGGGTCTCTATCGATGATGAGGCATTTTCAAATATTGATGAAGGGGATGAGAAAAGAAGAGATAAATACGTTGTACCATCAGAGAATGTCCATCACCACATGAAGGTGGAAAGTGCGAGCCATTTCTTTCATTAGAGGAGCTCCTTGTGGTCTTTGAAAGGAGTTCCAAACGAACTAACTTGTAATCGTTGTGCTTCTCAACTTAGTGTTCCTAAATTGAGTTCATTAATTGTCAAACAGCCTAGTAAATTGTCAAGTGTGTGCAATCGTATGTGCTCAGGTATTTGTTTCTCACTACGTTGTGTTTAGTGTTTTTATGATGTTTTTGGTTTTATGGTTTTATGTTTAAAAGGAAAATAACTTAAAATGTTGGGAAAGAGAAGTGAATGGTTACACTAAAACGTAGAAAACCTTTTCTAAACTTGTGTATGGCACTAAAGAACAGAAAATGCAAATCTTGATAATGAATCCTAAATCACAACATGAACTCAATAACTCGTAGCATGAACTTATCCAATTTATTCATTAGAGATATGTTGGAATAGCTTGAAAAGAGGACAAGTTTAGTGCAAATGAGGTTTTCCTAAATAAACAATTATCTTACAATATTACAAAGAATCTCATCCATGGCTAGAAGTTTATCGGAACACAAACTTGGAAAAGATTTCTTGTAGCATAACAAGATTTCTACTCTAAATTAACTTGCAATACTAAGATTAATCCATTCCCGCAACTTCAACTTATCACTACTAAGCCTTGTTCAAAAGTTAAATATTTGAATAATTTTGGGAAAAGGCTTATTTATGAAATTGCAAAAGTTTGCGTAACAATCAAGGCCTTAAACTGATATCACTAATTCTTGTTCATATAAAGATGTATAAATAGAAATTCATAACAAGATTAATTTGTAAATAATGAAGGCCGTGAAAACCTAATTTTTGATAGCTTACAAATGCGAAGGGTGACATTGAACTAGAATGCAAATCGATCAAACTTAAAACATAGTGAACAAAACTAAACTAAGATGTCATGAACCTAACTTGAAATACAAGGAACTAGAGTTAGAACTTAGAATGTCACTAATCTAAATTCGAAGTACGTTGAACAGTTATACTAGAATGCCATTATCAAACTTGAAATATAGTGACACAATTAAACTAGAAATTAAACTAGAATGACATCTACCTCCGAAGTATTGACTCCAGCTAAAATGCAACTAATTCATGAAATACTACAACCTCAATTTGTTCAATATGAGTAATGTTTTGGAATAGCTTGTAGAAACAAGTCCTGGCCGTATCATTCCATGCATAAAACATAAAATATAAAGTTCAACAAAAACGCAAGAGAAGCTCGAAACACCACCATGCCTATGTCTTATCCTAATTAGTGTGATATTTTGGAAGAGATTGATAAAAACAAGACTAGCTGTAACAAATGATGTGATTGAGCATGAAAACATAAAAGCTTAAAGAAATGTAACTAACTCCTAAAGTACCATGTTTATGCCTCATTCCATATTAGTAGTCTTTTGGAAGAATTCGTGAGAACAAGACTAATCAGAGCATCTAATTCAAATGAATATAAAAACACGAAGTTCGTAAAATTGGTTAAACTAGGAATGTGGTTAGCATTATCTAAACATATGAACAAGGTCACCCAGAAAGGTGGGCTCCGTACCACGAGAGTAGCACCAAAATATACGTCAAGATTGGCTCGGCCGCATTCAATAAAGCGATGCTTCTTTCATTAAAGGAGAAATAACTTCGAAAACAAGAGTGTTTTGACTTCTAAGATTCTAGCAACCAAAAACAAAATCTAACCTTGTCCCCGCTTCCCAAGCCATTTATATCAAAATTACATAAATGTCTTCGAGATAACATAGGGATAATTATCTTTCCAAAATTAGAATCAAACTAGAACTCTAATAGTGGTTTCTTAATATGATTAAGGACATCCTGATCGTCCTTGTCCTATTAGAGTCTATCTCCTAGTTTGAGTTCCCACGTGCATAACCACCTATAGAATTTTGTTCAAACTTCATGAAGAGAAAAATAAGGGATGAGGGAATGATGTGGAATACGATCATATGTTTTTTTTTTTTTTTTCTCGAGATGACACCGGAACTCACGTAGACATGAAGACAAATGCGTGCACTGACAACTAGCGCGTAATGTCTTCATTCGTAGCTAGGCGTAGTCAAAAGTACTACAACAACGAAATCATGAAAACATAGCAAGTTAGACATTATATACAATCTCAAAGAAATTTTAACTAATATTATCGATAATTTAAGCCCTGGAATTAATAATGGACAAAGGAAATGAAGTGGAATGTAGGAAGAGAAGAACATCTTTGAAGCTCAACAAAGAACCAAAGCACAATTCCGTAGTAGTAAGTACTCGCTTGTGGATTGTGAGACTTGGATGATGGAAGGAGAAGGAGAAAAGAATGATCAAAATCAAGGGATGATGAGCATTCACCCTTATCTATTTTGAGGTTTTTGCATGTATTGGAAGGAGTCTTTATTGTGCAGCTGAAAGGAGTGACAAATCAATCCACTCATATATATACCGCTTTAGATCTTGATGTCTCACTACATGTGGGCATTCCACTTGGGAGGCCACTAGATCTAGAGTTGGTAAGATACATCTTACTACTTGGTTCACCACCCATATTCCAAAGGGGTGAATACCTTGGAGGGGTCTAGTACAACACAGGAGAGTCCTGATAGGACTCAAGGAGAGGATACACTCTCCCATTTTCGCATTACCCACTTCACCACATATTCTCACAAGGATGGGTTAAGGTGTTGATGGAGGATGACACCACCATGGTGCAAGGAGGCTACCTCCATGGATTTGGAGAACAGAGGGTACTTCCCTTGAGGAAGGAATCCTCCATATATTGGAGTAGATGGAGGCCACCTGCGTTTACATAGGCCAAGATCAGAGGTTCTTTGGATGGTAGCTTCTCATGGGAGGCCAACTTCCAAAGGTCACCACTTCTACTTGAGCATGATAAGCTGCATGATGGGCATGGCAGCACTTTGGAGGATTAATTCTGGCATGATGGATGTCAGCCAGAAAATACAACAGCCGTATGGGGAGCTTCACATTTCGTATCTTCAGCTGTCAGTTTCCTCAGAGGATTGATCCATATTGGAGGTCTCAACTTTTGCAGAGTACTCCAAGGATCTTGGTGCTTGCATGATTCTTGATGACTAAGAGAGAGATGATAGATACATGGTGTATGATGGGGTCATCTATTCTTATGGAAGAGTCTTCTTGAATATATTTTCTAAGCTCAAGGAGAAATTGTTACATGTAGCACATGTGGACTTTCTTTCCATGCACTTTGATGCACACTTGGTCCCTTGAAGGAGGAGTTCACTGGGAGGGGTATCTAGCAGGATGTATATCAGGATATGGAGAGATGCATAGCCCAGATGATGATGGAGAGTTTATCACAACCACTTCCATACTCATTGAGAGCGAGGGAGAACTTTCAAATTGATCCATTTTAGCTCAATGACCAAGGTACACAAGAGAGGATGTACATTTATGCATTATGATTTGTACTCTTTTAATTTCCTTGTGAGTAGCATATTGTACCAAGGAGAATCATTCCTTCTTGTATATTGTATTGTGATGTACTTGAGGCCATTTTCATGATTATTTTGGCCATTCTATTGGTGACTATGGGGATTCCACATGAATTTTGGTGTGAACCATTGGCACCAAATTTTACTTTTATGATCTCATCTTGTAGGATAATTGTGGCAACAAAAAGTGGCTGAAAAGACACTTGTTATATTTTTTTTTTGAACCGTGTGATGCATCACAATGTTCCACAAGTGGGACTATGATCCACCACAGCTTGTCATATGATAGCTTCTTTTTATTTGTTTTTGTTTCCATATAGTGATGATGTTCTTGTTCTTATGGGAAGCTTTGTTGGGAGGATGGAACAAGAGTTGGAGGTGCTCATTGGGAGTATGATTCTCCATACTTCATATGTTGCATGTTTCAGAGAAACAATGGGCAAACCATGATTTCCACACTACATCTTCTGTCTTCATGTGGGAGGAGTCATTTGGAGAACTTGAGTTCTTTGGGAGAGGCACTTCATGGATGTTTTGTTTGATGGGGTAAATTGGGACATTCTTGGAGATCATAATATTTTAGCCCAAGATCAGCAAATAGCCCCATAAATATCATAAATGGAGAGAGAAACAACATGGGTGGAAAATCTAATCAGTCTATTGCCACCTCAATACATTGCATGAACCCAAGTTGAGGATTTTTCGATGAGCTACCTAGAATGGCTCATTTCATTTGGATGATAACATGGTATGGGGAGTCTCTCATTGGGAATGAGATCCTATGCTATTCATGACTCCTAATTTTAGGAGGTCATTGGTCGCAAGAAGGTTTCACTTTACACCTTCCACTTTATCATGATGTGAGCCATTTGGTTTTGTATACTTGGGAGGAACCATTGGAGTGCGTATTTATTGCAGATTATTTTGAGCAATGGTGGGGACTATTGATGAGGAGGCCACAAGAGGAGGAAGGAGGGATTTTTCCTCCACATTTACAATTGGTTGAGGAAAAGAAACATTTGGAGGGGAGGACTCAGAATATTCCAAAATTTAGCCTTCATCTAAATGGATTATTATAGTTTGTTTTATCACTAGGTAGGTGAATAAGTGGGAGTGACCATAAATCTCTTTAGAAGAAATAAAAAAATCCCAAGTTTGAAAGGAGGCTCTCTAAGAAGATAAATAAAGCACCTTTGAGTGTGAACAGGGGTTGATCATGTTGAACTCCGTCAACTTTAACCAAGTCAATGTTGTTGTTATGGAGGAGTGAGATTAATTGAGGAATAACACGCTTTGAGGGAGATTGATTTCATGAATGAAATGACCTAATAAAGTGGGGCCAAGGGAAAGGAAGCTCATAATATATATAATGAAGAGGATGCAAGTGTATATATGGGGTTATGTTTTAGATTATAATTTTGGGATATTGGACTCGTTTAGACTTTGCATCCTCACGTTTAGTAGGATCGTCGTGTTGTTTAGCACAAGGGTGTTCCCCGACGGAATCCTCACCTCATCCTCGTGAAGGAGAGGTTAATTGCCAAATTTCCTCATTCCTGTACCCGTCAAGCTTCCTCCTTCAGCCTACGTTGGGGTCATTAGGAGTTGGGTTGTGTTGTAGGGTGCAAAGCAAAGGAGGATCACATAGAGCCAATTCTAGGCTTGTTTTTTAGTGGAGAGGTAGCCTATCCATTGTAGGATCAGAAAGGAGGGATGCTATGGGTATTTTTCTACATTTTTTGCATGATTCCAACCATCTAATATCCCTCATAGTGTAGTTACAAACCAAAGGACCGTGTTATTTTCGTAGGCAAACAAGTTGGGAGGGTTCATTGAGCTCTTACCGTAAATAGTCTATTTTCCGAATGAGTGATCAACCTTATATTGGAGAACACCATTGAAGGAGGACATTATCATTTCAGATCTGTCATAGCCTCATTCTATTCAGTTCCAATTAGTGACATATTAACCCTGTGGTTATTTGTCACATTGTATATTTCTTGGTATTTCAGCAATTCTTCTGTTGGCTAGAACAATGTATTAGAGCCCTTATCTTATTTTCTGCAATTTATTTTGTATCTATCAGCCATATTACATTTATGTATGTTTATGCAAGTAGCTACACCGATATAGAGAGCGTTTTCACCGTTTTCCGTCAATATTCTAAGAGCATCAACCTGCTGTGCTTATTGATATGATCATTGGAGGCTTGTTCTTATTGCTTGAGTGGCTTAACCCCAAAGATATTTTTGTATATTGTTGTTGATATCTTAATAAAATGATGGCTACACATTTATCCCTCTTATGACATGTTCAGAATTTATTTTTTACATTATTATGTCTTGTATTGCTACTATTTCCATTTTGGAATATTAAGTATCTCGTTCTTTAGAGTTTATTCTTCATTTACAATGAGTTGGCTTATAGGTTCTTCAACCACTCTCATTCTCAACAATTTTCTTCCTTATACCAACTTGAATCATATCTAGTTGCTCCCGAAATTCTTCCACTTGATCCTTTAATGCTTTGTTTTTTAGATTACAAGTATAAGTTCATTTTCTTGGTATGTTTGACCACCGCTCTTAATGGTTAAGTCCCTTTCTTAGCAATCTTTTGGCATTTTCCATAGACTTTTCAGACACTTGAGATTTGAAATTCCCATATTTTCATCATTCGTTCAAATTGAACCCTTCTCATACCCATGATTTTCCTTCGCCTCTAACTTCAAATCTAATATCTCTCGTACCGTTTCCTTCAAACTCGTTTTTTGAGGGATTCTATTTCTGATTTTTCAATTATTTTCTTCTTTTCCCGATAACAACTTCTTATCCTTTACTAATGGAGATAACCCATGATGCTTACTAGTTGTACAACTTCACCGATTTTCTCTCAGTTTTTCTCTCCATGCATGGCCTTCTTTGCAAACTCGGTCATTGGTTTCCTTGGCCGAAATATAAAGCCAACATATTCACCCTGTGTACCGCAAAATATAATTTATTAGCAATTTTTACCTTTTCTTCAATATTCTTCCACCACCTTAAATATCTTCTCGTTTGCACTATTGGTGACTCTTCAATTTCAATTGCATGAAGGATGTCCTCTTCAGATTCCATTTTTCCAATGTCCTGCTTCTATTTATCCTCTTACTACATTGTTTGTTGGACTCGATGTTTTGTTTGCAAGTGCTATTTGGAGGGGTGTCGCCGTTGCAGGTTCTCTTATGTCCATTGGTTCTACCATGGTATGGTCTTTTCGTTAAACTTATTCGTCACAACCTGTGATCTAGTAGTTCTAGGTTTCAATATTCTCTTTGGAGTGACCACATCTATTTCATAACCACCACAAACAAGAAAGAATTTCACTTTCCGTTTAACCTTCTCAATTCTTCCAACACCAACATATTTATTAGACCATGATGAAACAAAGATGTTTATTTTCTTTTCCCACTTGACTTCTGAACCTAATCCTATAGCTTTTTTTCTAAACTCCTATTTAAATAGAAAGGTAATTCAAGTGATCTTTACCTACAAAGTGCGTAAGAAGTCCGAGATGGTATGAGTAAACCATGTGTAATCTTCTTCGTCATGTGAAATATTTTTGAATGGCCATCAACAGTTTGCATAATTCTCTCATAAAACTCCTAGTGGATACCATTGGTCAAATCAACTTCACTCGTTTTCTTGCTTGAGAAACTCCTTACAACTCGCATTGCAAATTTTGTACCTTTAAACCACTCTTCACCACCTATATGTTCCCCGTATCTAGTGATATGCTCTCTAGTGTCACCGTGAGATTCAAATCCCAACCTTTGATTTTTTCCGTAAAGTTAGTGAAAATCCTTTGAAACTCATAGTATGAAACCTTGCAACTCCTCGTGCATCTGAAAGTAGCCAATCCTCCCAAAACCTTAAGGCAGCGCAGGGTTCCCCATTGAGTACCTCAAATCCATGGGTTCATACATGAGACAATGACCACCCTTGTTCATTTTCTTTCTTGCAGCCATGGATGCTTTATAGTCTTAGTTTCCTCGCTTGCCGATGACACCCACATAATTCAAATTCGACAAAGAACCTCGCTTGGATTTATGAAGTGCAGTTTCCCAGGGATCGACTCACATGCAAGGATAAACAATAATATGAAAATGTTGTTTTGGGGTATATTTAAAAGGTTGTTTTTGGGGTAAGGTTTAAAAGATTAATTGACAAACACATGTAACCAAAAAGATTCATGATTACCTCAAATACAACTCGTATACATTTGAAACTTACCACAACAACCTTGAAAGACCTCCACATTTACCTCATAATCATAAACCGACACCTCACATCGTCTTCCGACAACCTTGGTCGAAAAGTGGGAGTTGCGTAGCAAAGATAGTTAGGCTACTAATGACTATGAAATTATTAAAGTATTTATAGTGAAATCTACGGATTTCCTTTCTAAATCACTACGAAATTTTGAAAACCGACCGATGTGCACCGAGTTTGTGTGGGAATGACAACTAACATGATATGGGATTGATTTGAATGCGTGGCATGGATGCAGTGGAAAATTTAAAATTAGGATAGGTTTCAAAAAATGAAAAAAAAATCATATATCACATTGAAATGGTTTAGAGACCTCATTCATTTTATGATTGAGCCGCATGACCCTATCAAGGAAAATTTTACAATTAAATGAGTGATACCGTGGTGCATTTAGACTTTCGACCAAATCATTTTTCCTTTGAATTTCTAACCTATCACATATCCCTTATTTCTACCATTGGTTCAGATTAAGTTGTTGAACCAATGTCATTTTATACCTATCTAATGATAAGCCAAGATTAAATGCTTTGGAAAATATTCATTTCTAACCTATCGTAGAAAATTCAAAATTTTATAATCATGCTTTAAATCGTATGATTGCACAAACTTCCTTCAATAGTAGTGGCATTTGATTTGCAGCACTTTCGGAAATATTGATTTTTATTTTGTTTGGGGCTTTCTTTTTCTCTTTTAAACACCCTTTTCTTTTTCCCTTTTTTGTTTCTTTTTATCTTCTTTGGAAATAAATTTTAATATTGAAATATATGTACAATATGAAAATTTGCAAATAAGACATACATAGTCACTCAGGATATTGTAAATTACGTCTTCAATGTATACCTGTCGGGGATGGTAATTGCTTAAGGAAGTGTCAATAAAATCAAGACCAAAAGAGGCCTTGCATATTTTTCTCTACAATGTCTTTCATGAGTTTTTCTTTCTGCTATGAATCCATCCTGCTACTTTTCAAAGACTTCAAGGTGCCATGTAAACAAGATCTAAACCAAAATCGTGTATTTACAATGGAGGTGAAATTCCTCTGCTTTTAGAGAAGTAATGCTTCAACATATTTCCATTGATAAGATGTCCTGAAGCTCTATCTCCATCCATATCTTGTGGAAAATGCATTGTTTCCCCCGAAAGAATGGAAATATATGGGCCTTTCCACATGTTGTCAAATTTTCCATGCTTACCTTTTCTTCTTCTTTTTTTGAAATCCCATTTCATCACTTTGTCTCCAACTTGAAATACCTATTATGTTCTTTTAAATATATTCTTTATGTTTTCATGCACCTCCCGAGTTCGCCGTAAACCTCTTCTCTCGACTATTGCACCGAATGGTCTGACCGATTATTATTTGTGTTGAGATTCAACAAGATGATGAGATTAGTGAAAATAGTCGCCTTTCACTACAATCGTTGTAGCTATTTTTGCACAAAGGCTATTTTTAGAATATGTCTATTTTCTTAGACATGTTGGATCATATTCTATGAGTTGCAATATGCTATTTGTGGATGGTTGGTAAAGTTGGAAAAATAGATAGACTTCTATTTTTAGACGTATTGGGCAAAAATCTCCAAGCTTTACATTGCCGCCTTAAAATAGATATGTCGCAATATTATTAGCTCTTGTCAATATTTAACTCTAAACATTATCTTATTCTTCAGAGCACCCCCGCCAAGTGCATGGCTGTGGCACAGAGTCGGGCTGCATGAATTACGCTTATTCCCGAGGGTTTACTAGAGCTATTGCATGGAGGACTTGGCTAGAACTCATGTGACAAGAGTTTGGTGGAGTTGTAGAAGTAGTTGGTGGAGTTGGTGTTCGTGTAACCTCGCTAGGACACGCTGAGCTAGTTGGTATCTAGTCTAACCGATTGATACACTAGTGGAGAGTGGCGTGAATTTATTAATAATTAATTCACTAAATATTAACTCATTAATCAACCCAAGAATACACACCGCTAATCCGTTGCATGGAAAGTTTCAAGGAGACCAAAGGAGAGAAAGGTGAAAGGGCAAGATGACTATCGATTGTGACTATAGTGACATTGATCAACATCCAACACTTAGTGGAGATGCCAATGAGGATTTCTAAGTGCAAGCCAGGTGGATTCGATTTCATTCAAGAGTCATTATTCAGCAAGGATTGTGCGTAGAGGTAGGCTAGCAGTGGCGAGATTGGTGCATGGATTTGCTAGATCAGACCTTATTAGTGTGTAGCGATTGTATTGTACCGAGAGCTTGACATGTTCAAGCATTGTATGAGGATCACATACGATCTCTATAATATATATTATATATATATATATATATATATATATATATATATATATATATATATATATATATATATATATATATATAGTTGGGGTTTTTAGCTTCTTGTGTTTTCCCGTTAAATCACTTTGTTAATGTGTGTGAATTTTTTATGGTTTCATGTGTGCATTGAAATTGATTTAATTTCCGCATGTGATGATCAATGGTGGAATAGATTTTGTATTGTGCATGAAGTCAAATAGTAAATGATCGTGAGAATATTAGACATATAATGCATTAGTTATATAATTTATACACTTTTTATATCATTTTCTTCGCCTTTGTACTCTCTGAATGATTTTCATGGTCACACTCCCAAGGATGTTGGGAAATCGCATCCATCCCATGTGTATCAACCGGTATGGTGACATGCCAAATGATTTAATAGTTGTCGTACTATCAACCCATAATTCATGCACCAATTTGTTATGCCATGATTTCTTATTTTCTTATAGAAAATTTTGATGATGTTAACCAAAATCTTATCGAGGATTCATCTAGTCCATTACCTTGAGGGTAATAAGCTATTGAATGCACCAAAGTGATGTGATATTTTGTGGCAAAAATCCAACAATTGATTGACTTAAAAGCAAGAACGTTATCCGTAATGATTTTCCTAGGACAACCAAACATAGACAAGATGTTGGCTTCAAGGAATTTGATGATCATCGAGTCGCAGCATTTCGGGAAGGAATGGTTTCTGTATCCATTTGGTAAAGTAGTTTGTGGTAGTAAGGATCCATTTATGTTGGGAAAAGGAGGGAAGGATGTATTTCTCTTCAATGAATTCTAAACCCCATTGTTGGAAAGGATCCTCAACAAAAGAGATTGGTTGTAAGGGAAGAGGCATTAACTTTCTTTTTCCTCAAATATTTGGTATTTGTGATAGGTGGCCACCATTTTGTGAATGTCCTGGAAAGAGTAGGCTAACATAAATCACCCCAAGGGATCTTGTTAGCAAAATGGTTTTCCAAAGAGAGACAGTTTCACAATTCCGTTCATGAAACCTGCGTACAAACCTATCCTGCATCTTCCTTAAGCAAACATTTAAGAAATATGCCACCGTAATCTTCTCAAAGACAAGAAATTTTCTAGAATGCGTAATTTTAAGGTGATTTCAATTTCAAGAATCTAGCTTTTGTTTTGGGATGTGTAAGGAGGAGAATATAAATTAAATAGAACATACAATATATCTACGTACCAGGGAGAATTCAAGAATTCTTCCTCAATAGGCGAGTCACCATCTCCTCTTGTTCATTGAGTGAATGAACTTGCTGATATCGAGTGCTTGAAAATTGGTTTCGCCCATCAATTTTGCCAACCGTCCCTCGATTAGTTTGGTGGTCCGATTTCCAAATCATACTCCAAGATGATATCAATCCACTTGCCCATTTTTCCATCCGGATTCCGTATTAAGATGTTCTTTAACAACCGTATTGGTTTTTACAAAGGCAAATGATGTGTGAATGTAGAATAAAATCTTAAATCCTTTAGTGCTTTGATTAAAGGAAAGGCCTCTGCTTTTCCATGATATTGTACTTTAATCTGCAGCATCTTTTTTGAAGCTTGGTTGAATAATTCTATGGGCTGCTCTTGTCCTTCCTCATTTTTCTACAAAAATGCCAACAACAATAGTGTGCACCGATGCAAAGGAAAAAATAATGAAATCCTTGGTGAAATTGAGGTCGATAAAACTCGGTGCTTTAGTGAGTGTCCGTTTACCAAGTCAAAGGATTGTTTGGCTTTCCATGGGCTACTTAACTCATGAATATATCTTGAGCCACGTTGGTGATGTTTCTCAACAGTTCGCAAGGTTTGGTGTAAACCCTCAAAAAAATGATTTTTCCAATGAAAGACCTGCAATTTCTCTTAATGTTCTCAGGATGACTAATTTGGAGTATGCCTCAATCCTATTGGGGTCAATTTTGATTCCTTCTTTAGAGTATAATATGGCCCATAATATTCTCTTCTTCAAGACGAAAATAATGATTTCTTGGGGATTCATGAGAGAGTCCATACCTTCGCATTTTTCAAAACTCTCCTCAAATGGGACAAAATGCTCTTCATCAATTTTTGAATATATTGTAATATCACTTCCCAAGATAAATCAAGCAATGAAAAGACCTAATTTCCTCCGAAAATCAATGTCCATTTCTCTCTAAAATGTGGAACCAACATTTATTAATCCAAAAGGCATTTTTACATACTAAGGTTCCCCAAGGAGTGGTAAAAGTTGTTTTGTGGTTATCATCTAGATGCACCAACACTTGATCGTATGTTGAAAATCCATCAAGCAAAGATATTCTTTGGAGGTTACTACCCTTTGCAATAAGTGATCCATATTTGGTAAAGGGTTGTTATCCTTAAGTGACACCTTGTTCATATTTCTCGTGTCAATGTAGAGCCTCGATCTCTACTATACTCCTCCTTACGGCGCAATGTTTGAAACCCATTCATAGTAACTAATTGGGACTATTATTTTAGCATCATACGTATTCTTTATCTCCTTCTTCAAAGAAGGGCATCGAATGATTTAAATTACGTAACTGCTTGAAAGTCGTTCTCTTTGACTTTAATCTTGTGTCACCGTTAAACAAAGCAATGTATTTCCTCGCGTTGTGGATGCTAGCAATTGCTTGACAAATTTATCATCTGGGCTCTTGTTCATTTCCCCATTTTCACTCCTCAATATTTTTTTCCTCGTAAGTTCCATCTTTGGTTTCCTGCCACATCATTGAAATCAAATAGTTCCTCCGTAGGACAAGTACTTTAGGGAGGATGTTATCTCTCGAATCAGAGTACCTCAAACTCTTCTTTTCTAGGTCTTCATGTATTATTGTTCTATGTCGATCTTTATTAGGTGAAATATTAATATCAAGATTATGAAGAGGTTAATACCGTAAATTTGTTCTTCGTTGGACAATCTTTCTTCACAATTTAAGTCCAAACCGGAATCTTCAAACTCATATTTAGATTGTAGAAAATTTTCAATATGTTTTTCATTTCCAAAGACTTCCACAATATCTCATATTATAAGGGAATGTTGGGCTAGTGTTTAATCTCGCCGTATATTGTTTATTAGGATGAGGTAATTGACAAGTGTTGGCTAAAAATGCTAGCCCATTGGCAAGGATGTTTTTATTTCTTGAAATTGTATCAAGGTCATACTCTTCAAATGTTGTGAGGTCAAGGAAGCATTCCGTATGCTCTCAATCTAGGATGCTTGGCTAAGACACTCCCTTGATTTGTCTAATAACTAGTTTAGAGTCCCCACAGTACGTAAATTATTGTGGCTCCTAATATCTTGAGTAGTTGTAATCCCAAAAGGGAGTGCCTTATACTCTATTATATTTTTGGCGCACCGAAAATAAAGTTTGTAGGAATGACCCCCATGTGGTTATTTTTAGTATTGCATACCCACACTTCGTTCCCGAGCCAAATTTGCCACAGAACCATCAAAACACATGTTCCAAAAGGTTCGTATCTTAATTGTGTTGTAAAATTTACATTTTATCTAGTTGTTCTCTATTCTTGTCCTTTTCTTTTCTCCAAACTTACTTGTTCATTAATGTCTTCACCATTATGAATAATGAATGTGTTAACCACTTATAAATTTTTTTATATCAAATGATGGTTTTTTTAAGCCTTCAAGAAACAAGCTGTACACCAAATTGTTAGTTCTTGAAGTCTTAGGGAAGACAAATTATCCTTGAGTTAATCTTCGTTGCTATTTTCCCTTATGAAACTAAAAATCTATTGTTTACCAAAGGAAAAGACCGTCGAAAAGTTCCATTTTCCCTCATATACCTTCTCCTTTTTCCTTCTCCATTTCATTCATAAAAATGTCCATTTACCTTTGTTAGACTCCTATACCAATAGGTGTCATTTCCTTTTCATGATTGACTTGTTGAACTATGTAATATGTTCAAACCTTTTTCTTGTTGCAAAGGTGTTCCATATTCTTAGAAAAATTAAAAAATCAAAAAAATTTAAAAATGTAAAGAGGGTATACCCCTAAAAGAAAAATCAAAGGGTAAAAAGAATAAAATGGTCAAAAAAGTGAAAGAAATGAACCCCAAACAAAAATAGACCCTAGAAAGTGTGCAAGTCTAAATGCCACTACTATTTCATTGTGAAAAAGCAATTGTGTGCAAACTTTGTTAAACTTTTGCCACAATTCTATGAAGAGTCAAACTCGTTTAAACTTGACTCATTCATTTTCAATTTCATGTTGTAGAACAGAGAATAAATATCTAGCCAAATAAACTTAATCTCGTATAATTAGATAGGTAGAGTGAATAAAAGGAGTCAACAAAGGACCGAGCCCTCGATGGGTTGCTGTTATAATTAGATAGATTTCCATATGTAAAAGAAAAGTGTGATAAGGGTTTGCCATTCTAAGTGCACCCTAATATGAGAAAATGGTGGAGTAAAGTAGGTAGGATAGGTAGATGTTGTTGCACTACAAGTGATAAATGATGGTTCTAAATGTGTTAAATTTTACTTTCATCACAAGTGAAAAGGGTAGATACTACATTGGAAAAGTTCACAAGAAAGCAAAGTCAAGATTTGTTAACTTTCATTTTCCTCAAAGATTTCATTAATTTCCCCTAAAGTGCCAAGGCATTTGAAGATTAGAGGGGCTCAAGGCATTTCTTGACTTCTTGGAGGGACCGGACCTCGACCCAATAATTGAAAAATCCTAAGTACTTAAAATCATCCATTATCACATTCATTCACCTTCAAAATCTTTTCTAAGTAAAATCCCATTTTGCATTTAGAAAATCCTTCAATATTTCATGAAAATCCCTCAAAAATCACTTTTATTCTAAGTCTAAGTGATGAAAGTATAATAATGCCATTTACTTTTGAATCTTCACTTTCTTTGGTTATATTTAAGTATTTTGAGAGTTTACATTGTTCCCTTGTCATATTAACTCTAATTTATATATTAAATTCTTATTGAAATAACCTTGTCCCCCCATGTATATAGCTCCCTTTTTTATATAATATTCTAAAACTTGTATTATAATTTTTAGCCAAAAGTATTTAATTCCCACTTATTTCAAATAAAAACCCCACTTTATATTCCCTTTTGGATAAAAAAATATCTTTAATTCTATTCCTCGCCTTCCCTATGGTAAATAAATCGCATCGATTTAATTATCGTATAATAAAAAATATATATGGAAAAATCCTTTAAACATGTTTTACGTGTTTAAACAAACAAAACCCGAAGTTTAGTTTAAACTAAAACTTCAAACAAATAACTCATCCCCTTTGTATTTTCAATTTGCTCCGATGCTTAACTTCTGAGTTAGTAACCCATACCTCATCCCTTTGACTTCTGTCTAAAAACTATTCCCGATCACTTTATCACCGCATAAAGGACTTAATTAATCCTCACGATTAATTAAGAACCTCGCCCCACCAATCAAAATGCTCCCAAAAATGATTATTTCATAATAAAACATGTCGTGCCCGTGCCATTAAACCCTATCAACTTCCTCGCCCGTCCACCGTTCGATCACTCCGCTCCAAGATCAACGGATAAATGTTAATTCCAATCGGTTATCCCCAATCCGAGCATTAATGCTCGAAATGCGTTGGTTTTCAAATAGTACCTTGCCATGTGTCGGTGTTCTGTGATTCGCCGCCTCCACCCAAAATCGCTTCCTTAAAAGTGGTGCGAATAAACCATTTACCACCTTTTCCGTGACTCATCCGTCGTATATGATGCATCGCTACTATTAAAATAATAAAAAATTCACCCCCCATTTGACTTTGCCAATAAAACAAAAATTCACGTCTTTTTCATTATTTTGTACGTAAAACGAATACACCCTCCAAGTGCAGAAATTTCGAATTTCAAATTTTTAAAGTCCGCCAACCTTTATCCCCGTCGAAGAAAAATTGCAACAAGCTCGCAAGATTATCCGCCTTAACCAAGACTCCTCGCTATCTCCAAAAGAAAAATAGGTATTTACCCCAAATTCGCACCGAACTCCGTAAGAAACTCGCTTCTTTTCCTTTCACCGAAACAGAAAGCTAAAATTAATTTTCGTTCATTCCTTAATCCCAAGAATCGTAATTGAATTCTAATCCGCAATTATACATGTTTCTCCCATCGAAACCTATAATTTTGCTCAATTTTTCACCATAAGCCGAATTTCCATTTTTGAATCCACAAGAACCAAAAATGGAAGTTCCTCGTGGCTTTAAACGTCACCTTCATCGAACACCCTCAAGTAGAGACTTGGATTATTTATCATTAGTCGGTCATGATTTCCAAATTAAAGACCGTTTTTAGTGATAGTCCTCTTCAATTTTTTTCGTCGTTGCAGTAGACAATTATTTGAATGGCTTGGATATGATTGGGTTATGGGAATCTAATCTTCCTGCACTTTTTCCTCTATCCATATTTCTTCGAAATAATCCATTTACCATGCAAATTACGATCCTAACCAAAGAGTGCCTTATCCCCAAATCAAGATGTCTTTTTCCCAATTAATGGCCTTCGCCTACCAATGAGATGCAACATTTTCAACCGATCAAGCCCTCACTCCCCTATCCATGGGAGATTTACTTCGAGAAATCCACCAAACTATCCCATGAAGAATTAAGCCACATCCCGCGACCTCTATGTTGCCCTCGATCATCACCTAAAGGCCTCTCATGGGCATGTTTTTTTCACAGAGGAGGGTAAACTTGTTTTGGAAATGATATCCTTTATAATGTGATTTAATACCAAAGGAATTTTTGACCATTTAATCCTAGTATTATTGTTCATTTTTACCCTGATAGTTTCGTTGTCATGTATGACTTGCATCATACATTGCGTATAAAATCCATGATCAATTCATGATATTAGAAAATGAGAAAGTGTTAAAGTATTCTCCCCGTCATCTACCACCTCATGCTCTGTCACTACTGAAAATTTCCTTTTCTATATCAAAAAGCTTGATGCCCAAGGAACTTAGGTCCGTTATCTTTTGTCGCCCATCACTCATAGTTCTCGAGATTCTCCTTATTCCTATACGAGTTCATTGATCTTTTTATACACCGCAACCACCTTGTTGATAGGAGTTTCTCCTCCAAGAATCAACAATGAAATCAAGAAAATTTGCTGTACTCTCAAAACAATACAAAGTTGGCGATTGCATTATACCAAAATCACACGTAAGTCGTAATCTATGGATGTGAATTATGTCCATTCAAATTGCCAAAATATGTCCTCATGAGAATCTTTGCTTTAGAATATTTCAAGTGCATGAACAATTCCGATATAATTCATTTTTGTAATGTAAAGAAGAAGGCTCAACTTTGATCAAAAGTCAATTAGGTCCCTTTATTTGTAACTCTAGGGATGTAGGGGAAGAAGCGCCGAAAGATATTAGAAGATCGTCTCGCATTACAAAAGAGTTTCTATTGGGTGCCTTATGACCCATTCAACTTCATTTGTGATAAAAGAATGAAGAATAAATCGTAACCATACATACATCAAAGAATCTCAGAGATTGAAAAATATGTTAATACAGATGAATGGATAGAAGGAACATTGATAAACAGCAGATATTGAGCGGTGTCAATGTAGACAATGTTATGAAAGATCTTTGAAAAAATGCTTGACTCCGGACTCTTTTGCACAAAATTAAGATTAGAGGTTGGTCCTTCCCACCGGGATTATTCGCCAGGAGTTACAAGAAAACATTGCAAAGATCATCTAAGGGAAAAGAGAAAGAGGTTGATACACAAGTTAAAAAACATTCACTATGACGTAACAACCTCAACTTCCAAGGGACAGTGATCAAATACAATTTTCTTCCGTTCAAACGAATCTAGTATAAATATCAATTTTGCGTACTCCATTAAATGTAGAAAAGGGAAAGAGAGAAGTCAAGTCGCTACCCCTCTCACCGGATCTTCACAATGCACTGTGCCAAGAGCGTAAATTGAATACTCCTCCGGTATAGAATCTATTGATGAAATCCTGATAGTCAAGGACCGGTATCAATTGCGCTAACAACAGAACAATGCTGAAGCATCCACTACCTCACAAAGGATAGATCTACAAGCAATAGAGTGTTGAAATATCTCTTTCAAAACACCGCTAAAGATACAGAGATATAAAGAAGACATTTATCAATATTAAGGCTAGGAATGATCCACCGAGAATTCAAGTATATAATCAATATCTGAAAATGGCTCCAAAGAATCAAGAAAGATTGATGTCGCCCTTTGACATCCAATGTAGTAAGTAAAATGATAATGAGCTATTTCTCAAACCCAAAAGTGCAACAACCCTGCAACAAACAACATTATATTAGGACAAACTTTGAAGTCCTAGCAAAGTGATATCCATCCTTTAGATCAGATTGAGTTACATAAAAACCTGTGAAATGATCTATTCTACTTTGATTGATAAAGCAATGGCAACTCAAGGTGTTGCTGTGATTCTTTGGAGAACACCAATACATTTAGCTACATGCCTGAGAAGGATTATTCTCAAGCCAAAGACAACAGGATAAAAAACATTGGAAGAAATAATAATTGGTTTGGGACACAATCCAAAGGATTTCAAAGGTATAGAAGCTCTAATCAAGAAAAATATGATGACATTGCGTACTTTCGTAAAGCAATGGAAATTGCCACCGTACATCATCAAACCGAAGAAGTAATAAAGAAGAATTAAGAAGAAATTATGGAGTTGCTCTTAAAAATGAATGAGCGACCGATCGAAATAGAAAAGAGCTTGAACAAGCTTTAAAAGACAAGCAACCGAGTGTTCCAAAGATTCACAACAGAGGCTATCACAGTATAACAAGTCAACCAACAGTCAATCAACAAGAGCCATCAAGGTAAATACTTCAAATTTGAGTACAAGAACTAATAAAATCAATGAATGAATTGAAATCGCAAGTAACAAAACTTCAACGCACAAAGTTGGCGGCACTTATTAGTTTGGAACAGTAAATATGATCTCTCAAAAATGACTCGTCGACAAAACAAGGGAGGTCAAAAAGTTGTAAAAATTAGTTAAAGCTTTGGAAAGGATCTCACATCGGGAGAAAACCCGTAAGAGAAATAAATGACATTCTTTTGGGATGATATTATTCAACACTAATAAAAGATATATGGTCCTCAATCTAGATAATATATGAGCAGCACGATTTGGTCAAAGTAGTCGATGAAGTTGAAAATACACGAGCACTAGGAAATAGGCTCCGAGGAAGCTACAATCAGCTCATACAATTCCTAAACACCCAAACTTTACAACAACTTGCGCATCAGTATTCTGGTGACAGGATCGCAACAATCTTGAGATAAAAAGAGTTTTTACTAAAAGAACTCTTATGAAAAATTTAGAATGAAGGTGTTTTGACATGCAAAGTGGGAAATCACGTTTTCTCAGAGAAAGATTTAATGTTTTATTGAATAAAGGATTGCCCAATTCCTCAATCAAGCGTCTTCAATCATTTCATTAGAAGCAACATTACCTACAGAAGGAATCTTCATGAGAGATTAGAGAATTTGTTTTATCTTGAACATGAAGTAAGACATTTGTTTCCTAATCAGCCCTAATTTTCGTATATACCGAGGTCATGAAACATTAAGGAAGCTTCAATGGACCAAAATAAAGTAATGGTGGGAAGATTTGTTGGAACTTTTGTAAAATTTATCCTTATGTGAAATTTTGCCTATTTACTATAGTATAAAGGATAAAGGGACAAACAAAGGTCAAAGAGTATCACTAGCTTAAAGTGTACGTAAGAACAAAGAGTATCGTTGAAGCAAGTCGCTTAGAAAAAAATTATCGAAGAGGACAACAAAGAGCTAAAATATAGGTCCCGCTCCAAAGACATTCTCAAAATGAGAAAAAAAACAAAGACAACATTGGTTGCTTTTTTGTCTTATCTATGAGACCATCCTGGCTCTCATTTTTATCAGAATCTCATTTGTGATTCATCTTAGATTATATCTCGTTTTGTTAAGAGATATTTTGTATGATTTTTGTATAAATAAGCCCTCAATTGGATTATTGAGGGTGGATTCTTATACTCCGATGTAACATTGAATATTTTGGAATAAAGAGCTTTGGAGAAATTTTTCGTGGCAAACCGGACAAGGAATTGAGGCAAAAGACTTTTTCTCAGATTCATGCATCAAATGAGGGATCAATAAGTCATCTCTATCCCATGTTTTGAAGTTTAATATTTGTTTACAATATCATCTATGTTTCATTATCTTGATAATTAACGTAAAAAGATTAAATCAGAAAGTACTTAGGTGTAATCCGATTCTGGTCGTTATTATGTTAAATGTTTTCCTCTAAACCTGCTTGGGTGAATTCCTAATTGCTCATGTTTGTCTAGTTCATATATCTTTGGTTATTTAGTAAATAATACTTAAATTCTCTTTATTGATAATCAATTCTATTTCTCTTCTCTTGAATGTGTTGAAAGATTCTTTGTTGCCTTTCATCCGTTTGAATTCCATTCCATTCACTTTAGATCTATAATTGTTTCTAGTTTGATTATCTCCGCCCGATAAACCATCTTTTGTTGAAAAAATTAAGCTACCAACTAATCCTTTGACTTCGTTAGCTCAATGGACCGAAACTACTTGATCTTAATCTTAGCTAAAGAATTCCATCAACCCAAACAAAATCAAAACCCCCGGACTTTACAACTAGCCTAATATCTTCTAAAACAAAGCTAAATTTTATGCAGAGAGCCCTTCATGGATGCTGCATTGGCTAGATTCTATATCCCAAGGTTGGTTTGTGGTTACCTCTTGACCCTTTCCTCTTCCAACAACTTCAAGGAAAATCCTCGAGTGATAACATAGTGGCGACCATACCGGGGAACCTAATCATTTTATTGTTACTATTGTTTAATTTATAAACTACGTATGGAGTCCTCCAAGATTAGCCGGTAGCCTTTGAAATTATTTTTTCTCGCAATTTCATAGTAAACAAATGCTAATTCAGTCAATCTCCTATCCATTTTATAGACCGAACTTTGTTTCTAAACATTTAACTTTCTCTAGTTCAATAAATCTTTGAGAAAAAATTTAATTAAAAATATTTAATTTCTTTGGAGAATTTTCAAGTTGTATTTTCATTCCATTTTAAAACAAAAAACTAAAAAACATTACTAAGAAAATTGGTTTTAAAAGGATTCATTATACCAGGTCAAATCGACCCTAACCCACCACCCATATTTGAAAATCCAAATCTCATTTTAGACTCGAGAAGACAAGAGAGTCAAGAAAGCTCCGGGAGTTCTCAACCTCTTTGTTGCATCAAACTCTTGTTCCGTGAAGTTTATATATCTTGAAGACTAACCATTTGATGAACATTTTGAACTTCTATCGGGTGAATTTTTCCGAATTTGTGTTGTCCAATCGTCTCCCGATCCATTATTTCTTGAAGATTTGCAATTTAAATTTATCACTCTTCCACATCTTGACAAGAATTTACGGTAATTCCATCAACCCAAACAAAAATCAAAACCCCCGGATTTTACAACTAGCCTAATATCTTCTAAAAACAAAGCGAAATTTTACAGAGAGAGTCTCTCTTGACAAATTGCCAGACTCGTATCTCAAGGTTGGTTTGTAGTTACTCTCGGGGACTCCCTTTCCTCTTCCAACAACTTCAAGGAAAATCGAGTGATAACACCTTCATTCCATCGAAATTCCCTTTAAACCTTGAAATTATTTTGGAAGGTTTAAAGCCCCTTTTTTTTCCCTTCTTCATCAACCAAAACCCTTGAAAATCCTTCATTTTAGTTTTTTAAGAAACCCATTTTCTACCAAGGCTTTAGCTCCCCTTCGTCTTAGCCCTCACCCCTTTTTTTCGTACAGAACCCAGGGCCGTGACCACTTTGCTGCCCCATCACTAATCGCAATCGAGCATCCCGTTGTGCTTTCCCTTTTGCTTTCAAAAGTTTCCGATGCACTGGCCACTTTTCTTTAAAAAAATAAAAAAATAAAAACCCAACTCCTCCGCTTTCCTTCACACAACCCGAGCTCGCAATCGGGTGCTAAAACATATTAAAAAACCTTTCCAAAACCTTTTCCCCTTTTTATCTTCATAAAATCTAACTTTTTTCTATGTTTTAAAGAAAACCCAATTTTTTTTGATTCGTGTTTTAACGAAACCAACCATTGATCTAAAACCGATCAATGATCGACGTAATCTCGCATCGCAAATATTCACTGGTGCATTTGAAAGGCCCCTTAATTTTTTCCGATTTCGACAAGCCCTTTTGGTTAAAAATACCCTCGAACCACTTCCCACCATATAACCCGCGCCCTGCAGACTGTGCGTTGTCCCGAGCGCGCCAATCGCAATCGCAGGTTTGCGATGGACACATTTCTTTTTTTTAAAATAGAAAAATCCGATGCGATTGAGTTTTTATTCTATGGACCCCCGTCGCGTTCTCCAAACATTGATCCTTTAAACAACCGAACCGCCGCCGCGCTTCTCCGTTCCCCACCAATCGCATCAGAAATTTCTGCAAGCATCTTCCGATTATGCCTCCTTAAAACCTTCGACGAGATTGCTCGATCGCACCATCACATCGAAAAAAATACAAAGGTTTAAGTCCCATGCTTGGTAACCTTCGATAATCGATTCTCGATTTATTAACCGCCATTTATCCTTCGGTTCTAAGATCAATGAGCGTCCCTCGTGTAATCGCGTCGTAAAACCATTTCGCCTTTCCTCTCTCCTCCCACTGCGAAAGATTGTACCAAATCTAGACCGTCGAATCCACAAGAACCGACGGGCCCGTATTAATCACCCTCTCGCTACGCCCCCGCGACATTTGAAACCGCGTACCATTCCCGACTATTGATCTCTCTAATATTGACGGCTCCAATCTAATCGCATTGCAAATTTTGCACCTTTCCCTCTTTCCCGCCGATTGACGATCCCGCGATTGGATCCTCGGGGCCATCCATTTCATAGATTCGATGATCCGCATTCAAACCATCACCCTCGTTATTTTCATAAACCCCGTTATGTAAATTCTTCTTTGGTGAATATCCACCATTGATCTCTCGGCGATCAACGGTCCACAAACACACAAACTCCACCCGACCCCCTCGCCTCATATTCCATTTAATTAGCCCCAAGATTGAATCTCGGGTCGTTCATATTGAAGATCTAATCATTCATATTTTCAACCCTAAGAGTAGGCCCAAATCATTTGGGGCATACCACCTCATTGATCAATCGAGTTTGCTCATTCCTATGATCCGATCCCGTCCATATCAATACCGCCTGGTTTCGCCCTCCTTCCGCGCACATCTTGTCTTATCGTTCCAAACTCCACCGTTGGATCTTCCTGCACTTTATCCAACAAAATTGTGGAGCCATATCTCGTACTTTTTAGTCCAACGGTTAATGTTTTAAAATTTAAGCGACAAGGGTGTAGTCTTAAAAAGTCACGTGTCAAGCGCTAACGCATATCACGGCCCGAAAAGGCAATACCGCCTTTTCTCCTTTTCATCGCGTGAAACCGTTGGTTTTATTGCCGAAACCATTTTTCCCATTTAACATTACATTTTATTATGTTTATTCTACATCGTTGATCTCTATGGCTGATCTAATTCGATGGCCTTAATCTTTCCGAAACCCCAATTTCATTTAACTCTATCTTACCCCTCCGCTAAAGGTTTTTCTTCCATTTTTACTACATTTCTCCATTTTCATTATAATATGACCCCTTCATATTATAAAACCCAGCTTTGATCTCACCGTTGATAAATATACATCTACTGCATTGACTTAATCTTCATTCACCCCCTCAACTACCTCCCCCCCCCTTTCTTCTTCTTTTTAACCTTGTGTAATCTCGCTATTGGATGCTTCATCCAATGACTACGCTCTAACCTAAAACTTCCGAAGTAGTCTTAACCCATCCACACAAGATTTTATAACTTTGGGTATTTTTGCGGTGTCAGAAGCTTTCACGCAGCTTTCAAAAGAAATCAAAGCCGTGGATGACGATCCCCCAAGCCTTTATTCGTGAAGGAGATCACTCACATAGGTTCCATATCATGTTTCATCCGTGCCTCATGAGCAATCGATTCTATTTCCGTACCGTAAGATATTTGCCCCCAAGATGTGCCTAAAATGTAGCTATTTCAAATCAAAGAAAGTTATTACAAAACTCCATATACGCTATTACAAGGATAAGAAAATAGCCTTAAAAGTCAAATCTTTTAATCCACTAAGCCTCGAAAGAAGAAAAAGTTATGACACAAAGATATAGATCGAATGTATTTCGTTTTGCGTCTTGCATGGTTTCCAAGCAAGTAGGAATCGCATTAACTATAGAATTAATGATACTTGAACCCTAAAAACATATCCACCTCCTCATTTTCCTATAAAATCTTCTTGAGAGCACATTGTAAAGGGTTTGTTGCTAGAATTTGATATAATACTGTTCAAAACTTTCTACATGTAAATAGTTTTCGCAGGCTTTGAAGCTCACAGATCAAGTTATGCCGAAAAGAAAAATGATTGTTGAACCGAAACATTGGACTTGAAGTGTAACTAGATTTACATCAATATACAGCCGATTCTTGGGATCCCTGTCTATATCATTGGTGAAGTGCTTCTGATCGTTACTTGTTTTTCTTTCAAGGTATGCCATTTTTCTCACTTGTTCTCGATAAAGAATACAAAATAGAAGCTAGGATTTCCATCGTCAAAAGTACCCCATCACAATCGATAAGCTTTATCTCAATGTTTTCCTCCAAGTTGTGTGTTTAAGAAGGTCTTAAGTTAAGTGTAAACATTATCAAGGAATGCTCTGCTTACCTTTGTCTTGATGTGCAAAGTTTGAAAAGAATGTTCTTGAATGATATTTTCATTATATACTCAATAAATTTAGACTAGAAAAGTTTATGGTTTGCCCTATCTTCTAGTTTCTTTCTCCAAAGGTAGTTTTGAAATTTTCCCCAAGAGTATGCTGTGCGCTTAGATTTAAAAGTATCTTATCTCGATCTTAGGTCGCACTTTGTTTTCTTATCTATTTTCATCCTTTTGAAAGTAATTATGTGGATTACCTGATTGTTTGTCCTGACAAGTTAGCTTTTAATACAAGCTTTTCCAAAGAAGTCTCCGGTTAGCCCCCATCCTTTGCTGGTTTAAAATGCTTACTTAAAAGGCTTTTCTTTGTTTGGAAATACCGATAAATCCTAGTTGAAATTAATGTCTTTTTCCACCCCTTCAACACTTTTATTGTTCCATTCCATCATTTAATCTAAAAGATCTTGTGATATAGATGACTTGCTCCCTTGACCACTCTTGAAATTGTTGCACAATTAAAACCTTTTATTACTCCATAGACCAATGGACTAAAAACCAAATACTACATCTATCCTATCATCCAAATCTTGTTCTCGATTACTTATACCTTCATCCCTTTGGAAATCTTTCATTTTAGGATCACCAACTAAAAATCATGCTCAACCATCCAAAACCAAACAAAACCCTTGTTCTTAATAACTAGCCTAATATCATACTCAAAAGCCTTAAAGATAAATCAATCTTTGCACTTATAAGAGAGATCCCTCTCCTGATTCATGAGGGTTAGATCTCAGAATCCCAAAGTGGTTCCAATTTCCTCTCCGCGCTTTCTTTAGTCTCACAAATCACGAAATTAATGGGAGCTAACACTTCTCGGTGACTCCAATCGGGATTTTTGAGTGAAATTACACTCATACATTCTTAAGGACCTCAGAAAACACTTGATTCAAGAAAATTTGGTATATTAGTTGGAATGTAGCCACTCGCAGATAACATTTTCCGGTGACTCGTCGGGGAATTCTCGAGTGATTTCCATTTTAGATACTCTCGTATACTGTTACAACTTTGTAGCACAAGTAGCCCTCTTCAAGAACTACCAAGCAAATGGTAATCATGATAAAACTTGTTTGAATCGTTGACAAACTAAGGAATCCTTAGGATTCTCATAAGAGGTTATCAAACCTTGAAGGAATCAACTAGCTCAGCCATAAGAGTAGACTTTCTTGTCTCATCACCACAGAAGAGTGTTGAAACATATTTAGGACACTCTTGAACCTATAGTAATCGAAAAAAAAAAACTCAAAAACCCAAAAATATTTTAGATTGGTATTCAAATAAACATGGTGGTGGACCAT
Source organism: Pinus albicaulis (assembly GCA_034641835.2). NCBI lineage: Eukaryota > Viridiplantae > Streptophyta > Pinopsida > Pinales > Pinaceae > Pinus > Pinus albicaulis. The sequence goes on from CM076584.1 coordinate 784,931,410, forward strand.
AAAACCTTTTACCTCCAAAAGAACTAAAAATTTCCACATGGTGACTCCACCGGAAAACCCATTATCATCATAAAATCATTTAAAATCATTAAGAGGACTTTAGGATTAAAGTTTTCTTGTTTAAAAGATCGCCTAGCCTCTCAAAGATTTTCATATTTGGTTAAAATTTTCTTGCAAGTTGGGTCCGAAAACACATCATAGTGGCTCCTAGAAAGATTTACACCAGAGCCTATCCCGACCCAAACCTTCCCGAGATAGTTGATAACTCGAAATAATACTAGGAAGTATCCTAAGGCCAAATATTCAACTATTGTCAGATCACTCCATAGAGCTAATTCTATTCCCCGAAATCCCACAGCTCTACAAGAGCTACAAGTTGACTTAAGAAATCCATTTATAACTAGGTCACTTTGATGACAGATCAAATAGATTTATATCCTTCTCCACTTTTAGCCCAAGATAGAATTGAACATCCCGGGTAGCAGAGAAACCACTCCACTTGATTCACATTTTATTCATAATTTTGGTTTCTCTCATCCCAGATCTCGCTCAACAAACTATCACGTCCATCCACATCTCTGTTTCTTCATACATCCACCGTCCAAACCACTCCATTCAACCCACTTTCCCTCTTGTCAACCCACCACTTGTAAACCCCCCACTTTTTCCACAACCCTCATCATGGAAACATGGTATGTTCCCTAGTCCTTCCTTTACCTTTAGTCAATATTCCGTAGGACTATCACCCAAGATACCATTGTATGATGTCAAGCAGTTACCATCGGCTCACAAATATGGATAATATGAATGAATACTTTGATGTAAACGATATTGATGATGAAACCGTCAAACTTAGACCGTTTGCTCAAAGTTTAGGGAGAGAAGCAAGAAAATGGTTTAAAGGCTTAACCCTCACAATATTAATGATCTCCAAGCCTTCCATCACTTATTCTTAAACAAATGGGAAGTTAGGAAGAACCTCTCCAAATAATTTCTCGATCACAAAATTCTCCAAAGAAACGTAGTGTATGCTTATTGCACTAGGTTCAACAAGAGTTTATAATGCCCTCCCCCGAACTTAAACCTCCACAAGGCTCAACTTAAACAAGTTTCCTAAAGGATTTGATCCCGAAATGGCCTATCATCTAAGAGAGAGAGATCCTTTGACTCTTGAAGATATGCAAAAAGGAGCTCTCCATCATGGAAGTTAATTTAATGGAGAAAAGAGCAAGAATGAGAAATGAGAAGAAAAGTGTCCTTTAGGGAGGAATCTACACCTCCACATCTAGCTCAAACATGGAAAGAATGATGGAGGAGATGATGAAAAATATTAGTATACCAGAGAGCACAAGCAAGTGAAAAACCAAACAAATTTCAAAATGTAAATCAAAATCAAAATCATAATCATAATTTTAGGAGAAACCAACCTCAAAATGTACCAAGGGAGATGATCAATAGACTACTCCTCCTTTTTCATCAAAACTATGTAAGTGAGGTTGAAGAAACAATAGAGCAATCGCAGGAAGGTGACATAAACATGTTGGGAGTATATAATGATGATTTTGAAGTTCATTACAATAGGAAACAAGGTCTATACACACCCTATGATGAAAAAGAGTGTATGATGAATTTTATTATCAAGAAATGGAAAATTTCATCATAAAAACCCCAAAAGAATATGACCTTAGAGTAAAAGTAATCAGAAAACTCCCAAGACTAAAACCTTTGAAAATTATACAAAAAAAAACCTTGTAAGTAAACCCAAAATTACAAACAAAGATAAACACCGGGCCGTAAATCTTCCGATAAAAACAAAGACAAAATCACTCAAAACAATGAAATACAAAGTGCGTATCTTGCGGCCATAAGATTTCGCCTAGTGTTCGTTAAAACAATTCTAACCAATGTAAATAAAGAAAATCAAGCAAGTTGATCTTGATAAAATGGTGGTTAACAACGCCTCGAAACAAACCTTGTAAGAAGTCACCATCACCTTTCTTACTTTGGAGCAGAAATTTCCAAGATAAAGGATATTTGTTCGCTTCATCGAATTAGCCACCCAAAATGTGTATAGATCCCAAATTTTGAAGGCTTTTTAACATAGAAGAGAATAATGACCGTTTCGATCTTAATGATGACCAACCGTAGTTCATATTTGGTCCTAAGAATGAGGGTAGGTATCAAGAAGGATCGCTTCCTCCTTTTTATGTAAGTTTTCATGTATTCATGACAATATTTTGTACAACGCTATGCATGATTCGTGACCTCATAATTTAATGCCCAAAGTCGTAATGGAGAGTCTCGCCTTGAAATCACTAGACCTTACAAATATCTTTACTCCTTTGACTCAAGCGTAGTGAAATGTTTAGGCTTAATCAAAGACCTCTATGTAAACTTAGCACAAATTCCAAACCAAGTGTTTAGTAATGGATATTGTAGTACGATGTACCCTCAAAGTATGGTATGTTGTTATCAAGATCTTGGGAGCTAAGTTAAAAGGAACTATGCGTATGGATATGGCATACGTAAATCATCCTCTATTTAATCAAACTAGAAGACTTTACAAAGTAGCCTATGCAATAAATGGTTACTAGCCAAGAGAGACCTGCGCAAAAATTCCCTTATTCGTAAATACATGCCTTGACTCATTTATCCTTTTCAATGATGAAACATTCGTTGAACAAGTGACCTTAACTAAATTAATGGCGCAGAGAGAGGAGGACGAGACAAAAGTGTCAAAACAATGCATAAACTATAAAACTACAACAAAACAAACACAGGTGTTCAGAGTTACAAATCATTCATCCACTACTTTAAACCTTGAGAGTCAAGAAAGTAATTCTCAATGCAAGAAAAACCCGAGGAATCAAACATATTCAACATAGTGCCGACCTTCAAGAACAATCTCGAAAGCACACTAGCTTGAAGAGGATAGTAACCAAACTCGATGAACCCAAAATTAGTCCTCTTTGGAGTATTAACTTTCTTGATGGGTTCGCACCAAGACCAATGCAAAGTGTGCATCCGGATACATAACACCGAGAACAACCACAATCGAAGGCCATTCCTACAGACAAATTTTCGTGTTCGAATAACATAGCCGAGTATGAATCCCTTCTTTAGGCTTACACCTATTGAATAAATTAGGATCCAAGAGAATTAAAGTGCATGGGGATTCCGTAGTTAATAATTGTGCAAGTAAATGGGGAATACGCGTCAAACACCCCGTACTTAGAGCTCATAGGAACGATGTCATGGATTTATTGAAAACTTTTGAGGAATCCCAACTTCTATTTTTGTCCCAAGAGAAAAGAATATCCTTTGCTCACTATTTAGCTACGGCTAGAACATGTTTAACACCATTTGAAACCAAACAATGCACAACTCAAATTAAATCTGCTACCAGATGTCCCCGATAACGAGGAATATTGGTGTTTGATGGAGACAAACAAATAGAAGACTTCCTCGTGTACCCGTAAATGAATTTGAACTACCAAGTTTTATTCGCATTATGAAATAGATCGTCCTAGTGAAGAAAATCTACTTGATGAAGAAGAAGAGTATCCATAGATTTTTGATGTAAATTTGTTGTTCAACAAACTTGAAAACACAAAAAAAATTGTTGCGTAGTTAGAAAGAAGACATAGAAACTCGAAGTAGCATAACAATCAAAGTTTCACAAAGGGACTGTCCCTTTAGAAGAATTGTTTTATTTCAATGATGTGTCTAAGCAGAAAACCCAAACTCTGAGCCCGTTGAAACTAAGGTAGAAGAGTGTAATATAGGCAAAGAACTAAACCAAAGATGATCAAATCGTCTAAAACTTTACCAACTCACATCAAACTCAAATACATAGAGTTGATTAAAGAATTTTTGATGTACTTGCATGGATTTATGAGGATCCCAAATCCTTCGACACTAAAATAATCTCAAGACAAGATACCTCTCAAAGAAAACCAAAAACCATTTAAACAAAAGTCGCATGCATTAAACCCCGTTCGATTACCTTTGGTTGAAAATGAAATCAAGAAATGTATGAAGTCGGTATTATTGTTCCTATTAGATATTCATAACAAGGTCTAATTTAGTGTCAGTGAGGAAAAAGATGTGGAAATAAGGTTTTGTATTGAATTCTAGAGACTTAAACAAAGCCTCATTAAAGGACAACTACCCTTACCCAAGATGGATCATATTTTACAAAGGGTAGTTGTTCTAAAATAATTCTTTGCTAGATGGCTACTCAGATACAATCGCATTTTAGTACATCCCGATGATCAATTAAAGACAGCCTTTACTACACCTTAGGCACCTTCATGTATGAAAATTCCTTTAGTTTAATGAATGCTGTGCGTTACATTCCGTAGAGCCATGTATATTTCATTCTTGAAATAACTAGGCTAATTCATCATTATTTACTTCGATGATGTCACCGTGTTTTCCAAAACATGAAGATCAATAGAACATTTGAGAAAAGTCTTCTATATGTAGAAAGCTCAGATATCTTTAAATCCTAAGAAAATGTTTGGTCTCCAAGAAGGTAAAATTCTTGGACACATCATACGAAGAGGGGATAAAGATAGACCCAAAAAGGATTGAGGCTATATTGCAAATCACTCATCCTAGAAACATCAAGTAACTTCAATCTTTCATTGGAAAGATTAATTTCTTGAGAATTTTCATACCCAACATGGTCGAGCTCCTTAGAAACATTACAAATACGCTCAAAAGGAAGAAGGGGTTAAGTGGACCTTAGAAGCAAAGAAATATTTTGAACTCGTAAAAAAACATCAACCTACTCCACTTATAAGTCCTAACTTTATTAAAAAAAAAAAAGATTTTTTCATTTTTTCATTCGCATCCGAACATATTGTCCTATTGCGTAAAAATCCACAAGAGTAGCCAATTGTATTTTTTAGCAAGGCATTGAGAGATGCACCTCTCGAAGTACAACATCATGGAAAAAAGCCTTTTCTTTAGTCAAAGCCTTAAAAGACTTCGCAGTTTATATTTTACACTCCCACATAATTTCATTTGTGCCCAACTCATTGTAAAAGATATTCTAACACAGACCCACATGGCAAAAGAGGGTGCAAGTGGATAGTCATGGATACTGAATAAGGATTTAGAAATCAAGCCTCCACTATACTATTAAAGGCCAAGGACTAGCAAGATCAAGGGCTTTCCAGTCCAATTTTGAAGCTCTTGACATAAATATGATAAATGTTTTAGATGAACAAGAGGAATTGTCAATCTCCTATTGTTGAAAATCATTTCCATGATTTCTCTTGGTATGCCGATATTGTGTATGTTTTGCTCAATCCGAATACACCTCGGTTTGAAAAAAACAAAGGCAAGGTTTTTAAAGTTGAAAGCTATTAGCTATTGCCGACGAGATAAATGTCTATATTGGAAATGCAAGTGGGTTATTGCTTAAATGTTTGTGTGAAAATGATGTGTAGAAGGTTAAGCACGAGTTCCATGAAGGAGAATGTGGAGGCCACCCCACCGGAATACTACACCAACAAAATCCTTAGAGCCGGTTACTATTGGCCCACCTCTTTCTAGATGTACACAAGATGATAATTTCCTATCATAAATGCCAACTTTTTGAAGGAAAAAGAAAATTTCTTCCCTTACCTTTGCATCCAATCACCGTTGAAGCTCCTTTCAACAATGGGTTTAGACTTCATGTGAGAAATACATCCACCTTCATATGCCCAGACAGATGGATACCACCGCAATGGACTACTTTACCAAATGGATTGAAGACATCCCTTCTAGGAAAGCCAATGACTCTTCGTCATCATAAAATTTATTGAGACTCATATCCTCTCTAGATTTGGTTGTCCCATGAAGATCATTACATCAAGCACGTCGGCAAAGATTTGGATCCAAGAAGATAGTTGAATTCTCACAAATATCAAATAACATTGGTCATTCCCACCGCCCATTACCCCACAATGGGTCATCGTTAATCCTCAAACAAAATTTTGTAAACATAATCAAGAAGTTGTTGGACAACAAGAAGTCTTGCACACAAAGCTAGTGCATGCACTATGTACGCGCATTAACACTTAAGAAATCTATTGGAATGTCACCCTACCACCTTGTGTATGGAGAAGATGCAATTTTTCCAACCAAACTTAGGTGTGCCAGCTATGAAGCTGATCCAAGAAGTGCACCGAAGACAATGACATGATCAAAAGGATTAATTATACTATACATCTTCAACAAACCGCAGAGGAGGTTTAAAATGTAGCATTACAAAAGCAAGAGAGCATCAAGAAGCTTTTTGATAGAAGGACAAAAAGCAACACTAACATTGGTGATAAAAGTGTTAAAGTGGGGATTAGGGAGAGAAGATAAGGGAAAGCATGGGAAGTTTGATAAATTATGGCTTGGCCCTTATCTCATTCATTCTACCGGTAATAATGCTTACTTTTTGGTGTGAATTGAATGGAGCCGAACTCGTTTGGGGTCTTGTCACTTGCGTGGATGCTCAAACATTATTTTCTCTTGGAACATATCAGCTTTGAAAGCCTTTAGCCTTTTTTTCTCATCAGAATATCATACGCATCATTGCATTCAAATTTATAAAAAGAAAAATACAAAACAATAGAAAGAAAAGATGGTAGATTGTAAAACAAGAAAGGCATGTACCTTGCCACCAAAAAAGAGAAACAAAAAAACTAAAAGTGTGCAAGCTCAAATGCCACTCCTAAAAAACACACTCCTAGTTAGTCATACAACCCAATCATGACTAATTAGTTCTAAATTTATCACCGATAGGTTAGTGAATTAGATTTTCCAAACAAAATTTCAATCTTGGCTTATCACTTTGGTAGATTAGGATAGAAAATAAAGGTTCAAACAAGCTCAAAATCCGAACCCAAGATTCCTTAAAAGAAAAAATTACTCCGATCCTGCTTTTAAATATTGAGTAAAAAATAGAAGCAAAATGGTTCTCGATATGCTCAAAACTTGAACTAGATAACAAGGAAAAACAACTCAAACAAATTTAAAAACAAAGAGTTGAAGAAAAGAGAAGTTGGATGTTCTCAAAATTTCGCATCTTAAGCTTCAACATTTTCATTTAATTTTATGCAAACAATAATCTATGAGAAACTTGTTTTTATGTTATAGATCAGCAACAAGTTAGAATGTTCAATCCTCGACTTGTTCCGCTTTTAAATTTCCTATTTTAGAAATTAGAGAATAAAATCAAGTAGATGTTTTTAATCCTAACAGATAGTAGTGCTGCCAGGTAGAGAAACTTATGAAATCAACCTTAATCTCGAGTTCATGGAGAAATAAGAAGTAGAATTAGATTAGTTTTTTTTATTTCAAAAGAATAAATGTTTGTAAAGAGTTTTCCAATCCAAATGCACTCGAAAGAAGAAAAATGTCGATCATTAGGATTGGGTAGGTAGAAAGCTTGTTTTTGATAGAGTTCCATTGTTTTTCATGGCTTCTAACATTATCGCAGAAAAATAAGGCCAACAAAGTAATGAAATATTGCAGCCCAATGGATGAATCATTGATCAGCTCCTAGAGAATACAATTCTAAGTTCTTGACACCTTCAAGAAGGTGCTATCCCCATGTGGAGCCATTGTTAGCCACCCATAAAATTTGTTATATCAAATGGTGGCTAAATCATTTTTTAAGTTTTCAAGAAACAATTTTTATGCAAAATTGTTAGTTATTGAATTTCAAAGACAACTTATCCTTGAGTTAATTCGCCGTTGTTTTCCCTTATGAAATTGAAAAATATGTTGTTTACCAAAGGAAAACACCTGCCGAAAAGTTCCATTTTCCCTCATTTCCTTCTCCTTTTTCCGTCTCCATTTCATTCATAAAAATGTCCATTTACCTTTCATTCCCTATAAATTCCTTTAAACCTTTGAAAATCTTGGAAGGTTTAAAAAACCCCTTTTTTCTCTTCTACCGAAAGCCAAAAACCCTGAAAATCCTTCATTTTCGCTTAAAAACCCATTTTTCTACTAAGGCTTTAAGCCCATTTGGCCTTAGACCCCGCCTTTTTCTCATACAACCAAAGTTGTGACCCACCGTTAAGGCCCCATCACTAATCGCAACGGGAGCATCCTCGGTTGTGCTTTCCTTTTGCTTTCAAAAGTTTCGATGTGATTGGCCCTTTTCTTTAAAAAAAAAAAACTTGACTCCTCCACTTTCTCCTTCACATTACCGAGCCAGGTAATCAAAGCGCTAAAACATATTAAAAAATCCTTCAAAACCTTTTTCCCCTTTGTATCTTCTGAAGGCAACCACCCTGCTTATGTTTTAAAGAAAAACCCGCCGATTCGTGTTTTAACGAAAACCAACTCGTTGATCTAAAACCGATCAATAATCGATGGAATCTTGAATCACAAATATTCATTGGGTGCATTTGAAAGGCCCTTCTTTTTCCACCCGATAAGCTCCCCTTTTTGGTTAAAACCCCTCAACCACTTCCCCACCACAACTCCAAGCCACCCAGACTGTGCGGCTAAGTCCCGAGCGCCAACTGGCAACTCCAGGCTCATGGCGGGACACATTTATTTTGTCATGCTTTATTCTGGCGTGAACCCCACACATTATCAACCATTGATCCTTTAAACAAATCAATGGCCAACGTTCTTCTCCTCCGTTCCCCACCCATCGCATCGGAAATTTCCTCGCAAGGGTCTTCCGATTGCGCCTCCTTAAAACATCCAATTTGCGATTTCCCGATCGCACCATCACATTGGCCTTCCCCCATCGCATCGAAACATAAAGGTTTAATTTCCATCACTGGGTAACCTCTCGATCATCGATTCCCCGATTTATTCCCCGCCGTTGGTCCTGTTCTAAGATCAACGACCCTCATGTAATCGCATCGCAAAAATCCATCGTGCCTTTCCCTCTCCTCCTCCCATTGCAAGATTGTGATTCAATCTAGACCGTTGAATCCACAAGAACCGACAATTCGTATTAATAACCCTCCACCAAAGCTCGACATTTGAAACCACGTACTCATTCCCCGACCATTGATCTTCTAAGTCAATGGCTCCAATCTAATCGCATCGCAAATTTTCTTTGCACCTCTTCTCCCTCACCGATTGATGATCCCATGATTAGACCGTCATCCATTTCATAGATCCGCAACGGTCCATATTCAAACCCTCACCTTTGTTATTTTTATAAACCTCGTTGTGTAAAGTTCCTTTGGGTGAATATCCACCGTTGATCTCTATAGATCAATGGTCCAAAAACACACAAACTCCGTCCGACCCCTCGCTCATATTCCATTTCATTAGCCCCAAGATTAAATCCGGGCCATTCATATTGAAGTTCTAACGGTCCATATTTAACCCCGTAGGCCCAACCTGGCCTGGGGCATACCGCCCTTACCGATCAATCCTCCAGCCGTTCATTCCCATGATCCGACGGTCCATATCATCACCGCCCTTGGCTCGCCCTCCTCCACCCGCACATCTTGTCTTATCGCACCTGAAACTCCACCGTTGGATCCGCCCACCTCATCCAACTACCAGGAGCCATCGCATAATTTTGAGTCCGACGATTAAATGTTTTAAATTTACGCGATATGGGTGGTTTTAAAAAGCCATGTGTCAAGTGCTAACGCATATCGCGTTCTTAAAGGAAATACATCGCCTTTTCTCCTTTCACTCTGAAACCAGTGGTTTTTATTGTCAAACCATTTTTCCCATTTAATACATTTTCTTATGTTTATTCTCCGTCGTTTATCTCTATGGCTGATCTAATCGATGGCCTTAATCTTCTCAAACCCCAATTTCATTTAACTCTATCTTACCCCTTCCACTAAAGGTTTTTATTCCATTTTTACTAAATTTTCCTCCATTTTCATTATAATATGACCCCATCGTATTATAAAACCCGCTTTATCTCGCCCATTGATAAATATACATCTACGCTCGAACCTCATCCTTTTCATTCACCCTCAACCGCCTCTCCTTTTAACCTCGCATCCTCGTCATTGGATGCTTTCATCCAATGGTCGTTTCTCTAACCTAAAACTTCTAAAGTGGGCCTCTTAACTCATCCACACAAGATTTTATAACTTTTTGGGTATTTTTGCAGTGTCAGAAGCTTTTGCTACGCTTCTCAAAAATAAATCAAAGGTCGTGATGACGATCCCCCAAGCCTTTATTCGTGAAGGATATCACCGCAAGGTTCCATATCATGTTCCATCCGAGCCTCGATGAGCACCGATGCTATTTTTCAACCCTCCGTGCGCCCGCAAAAGCAATAAACCACAATAAAATCTACAGACAAAGAGTATCGCACCCAAGGAAAAAAATCATAGCGTAGATGAAGAAAATCAAGATTGTTAACACAGCTTTGAAGGATTACGACCTTAAACCCACTATCAAAAGCCTAATCCACTCAATTGAATATAGTCCGAGGCTAGAATACAGAGATTAGCCTAATCAAGCCTAACACACAATTAAAACAAATTAACGCTTTTTAAAGAAGGACAATCGTATTTATCGTCCGAGAAGCCTCCACGCCACATCGAGGCTAATTGAATCCTCACCGTTACCAAAGCCACCCTCACCTCAAAGTATTCAAAAGAGGCATAGTTATTTCCTGCATTAGAAGATATTTGCTCCCCAAGATGCCTAAACAGTTATTTCAAATCAAAACTTATTACAAACCGTCGCACAATTATTACAAGGATGCAAGAAATAGCCTTAAAAGTCACAAATATTTTAATCCACTAAGCCTCGGTGCTAAAAAGTTATGACAATATAGATATGTATCGAATGTATTATTGCCTTATGCCTTGCATGGTTTCCAAGGTAGAGAATTGCATTAACTATAGAATTAATGATACTTTAACCATAAAAACATATCCACCTCCTCATTTTCCTACAAAATCTTCTCGAGAGCACATTGTAAAGGGTTGGTCGCGACTTTGATATAATACTTGTGTTCAAAAATTTCTACATGTAAATATTTTAGAGGCTTTGAAGCTCCGTTTTGTGATCAAATAAGCAGGCCGAAAAGAAAATGATTGTTGAACCGAAACATTGGACTTGAAGTGTGTAACTAGATTGACATCAATATACAAGCTAATTAGATCCTTGTCTATATCATTGCTATCTGATGTAGAAGGCCATATTTCGCTATCATATTCTTTTGTTGTTTGTTTTTCTTCTTTAGGAGCTGCAGGAGACTCATCAATAACAAAATCAATACATTCAACAACCTTTCGAAGCATTTTATTGTAACATGTGAATGCTTTGCTTGACGATGAGTAACCAAGAAATATCCCTTCATCTGATCTAGGTTCAAATTTTCCAAGCTTTTCATCATTATTTTTGATAAAGCATTTACTTCCAAAACCTTAAAATGCCTCACAGTGGGAGAATTGCCATACTAGAGTTCATATGGAGTTTTGTCACTATTTACCCGAACATGAGCCTTATTGAGAATGTTAACTGCTGTATGTGCTGCTTCACTCCAGAACATGTCAGGAACATCAGAATCAGCAAGCATAGCTCTAGCCATTTGAGCAATTGTTCTATTCATTATTTCTGCTACACCATTTTGTTGTGGAGTGCCTGCTACAGAGAACTCTCTTTTAATGCCATGTTGTTCACAAAATTCAAAGAATTCATTTGATGAATATTCTCCTCCTCGATCAGATCTAAGACACTTGATTTTTAGATCTAATTCATTTTCTGCCAATGCTTTGAAGTTCTGGAATTTTTCAAGTGCTTGATCTTTGTGTTTAATGAACCCGATCCAACACATTCTAGAGTAGTCATCAATAAATAAGATATAGTATTCTTCCCCACGTAATGACTTTTTTCTCATAGGTCCACATATATCAGTATGAATGAGTTCAATAGGCTTACTTGATGATCCTTCTTTGGCATTAAATCGTACTCTGGTTTGCTTACCAAATTGACAAGATTTGCATATGGTACTTTCTGGAAGATTGACCTTGGGAAGATCACGAACAGCTTGAAGTCTGCTAGCTTTGTTGATTTGAGAGAAACTCGGATGTCCCAGCCTTCTATGCCACAGCCAATTTTCTGAGGACTTGCTCAAGTAACATTGATCTATGCCATTTAGAGTATACAGGTTGCTTGGATTTCTTTTTCCTTTTATAATGATTTTACCTGTGTCAAGATCACGAACCACACATTCTTTGGAACTGAAGACCACTTCTGCTCCGTGATCACACATTTGACTAACACTTAACAGGTTATGCCTTAATCCATCCACATACATGACATCTTTAGCCTTCACTTTTTCTTTTAGAAATACTGACCCTTTTCCTTTAATTATAGCAGGAGTATCATTTCCAAATGTAACTTTATTTTCCTTTTCTAGAGCATTATAAGTATGAAGTTTGCTTTTGTCACCTGTCATGTGTCTTGAGCACCCACTATCGATGTACCATTGATTTTCTTCACCTTCTGCAAATAATGCTATCCCACAATTTTCAACCAGCGGTTCTTTCTTTTTCCACACTTTAGAGCTTGAGGGAACATGTTCTTTTGGCTGGATCTTGTTCCTGCATTCAGATTCTTCATGGCCAAAGTTATTGCAATAAGTACATTCAACTTCACTTTGAAGAGGAGAAAAATTGTTATAGGTATTCTTCTTTGGTTCAGCATCCAACCTTTTCTTTCTTGCTTCTCTTGTCATGATGGTTTTATATGCAACAAATTGGATAGCTTTATGACCAAAATTGTGACAAGTGAAACATTGCCCATTGAAGTAGAAATTTTTGCGATCATGGAATCTTCTATTTGAATTTACCTGTTGGTTGAAGTGTCTTTGAAAGCTATCCCTGTTAGTGTTCCTTGAATTGAGATGGTCTTGCTTTCCCTGTAGAGATCCTTTATTCCCTTGCTGAGTGGCTGAATGATGTAAACCACCTGTAACTGCTTTCAGATAGTTTGGTGCTGAAGTTTGAGAGGACTCTCCGGTATATCCAAGAACTGTCTTTATAAGAGGAGAACGTTGAACCTTGATGATCTCATCTAAGGTTTTGAGATCCTTTAGCAAATCTAAGATTCAAGGTTTTTGCTTTCTCAACTTCTTTTCTTTGACTTACCACTTCACATTCTAGTTTTTCAATATGTTTCTTTGCTTCTTCAAGCTGCTTTTCAATGGTATCTCTGATTATATTTTGTTCTTCTAAGCGTAGTTTGAGTTGATTATTTTCTTCAAGAAAATCGTTCTCCTCTAGAGCATCCATAAAAGTATCCTTTTCTTCTTTTTGTTCAAATGCCATGAGAAGTCTAAGATCTTCTTCACATTCTTCCTCACTATTAGATGACCCATCACTATCTCCATTAGTATAGTAACTTTTCTTAGAGCTAGATCGGTTCTTATTCCTTCTTACTACTTCTTTTCCTTTATAAGGACATTTTGCAGCATAATGACCAACTTTTCCACACTCAAAACATTTGAAAGGAAGCTTACCTTTGAATCTTCCAGTACCTAGTTGGAGCTTTCTCACGAAATTCGCTTCTTCTTCATCGGATATATAGCTGGATTCTTTGACAACTTCCTTTTCCTTTCCTTTTGTAGATGCCTTAAAGGCAGCTTCTCTTATTTGAGAAGGACCTCCTTGTCTCATTTCAAAAGCAGTCAGAGTACCATGTAATTGAACAACAGAAAGAGTTTGCAGATCTTGCCTTTCTTCAATAGCAGAAACTTTAGAGTCAAGTTTTGAAGTCAAAGATCTCAAGACCTTTTCCACCAGAGTAGTATCAGCCATGGTTTCACCCAAATTTCTCATCCGATTTACAATATCATCTAGACGAAGAAAGAAACTGGCAACACTTTCATCACTATGCATCTTCAAATTTTCATATTCAATTCTAAGAGTTTGAAGTTTTGCACTTTTTACCTTTGTGTCTCCTTCATAGCTTAGAATGATTTTGTCCCATATGTCTTTTGCCGAATGTAGTTGCATCACTTTAGCAAATTCTGATTCAGACATGCTTCCCAATAAGACATTCACTGCTTTGGCATTGATTTCATACTTCTTTCTTTCAGCTGCATCAATAGGAATACTTGCCGGGTATTGATAACCTTCTTCCACGATTGCCCATACATCTGCACCAAGACTTTGCAGATACGCTTTTGTTCGTACCTTCCAGAATATCAGATTTCTTCCATTGAATAGAGGTGGCTTTATAGACATTACTCCTTCTTGACTTCCCATTGCGACGGATCTCCTTCAAGCGATCAAGCTTTTGCAGAAGGACCTGCTCTGATACCAATTGTTGGGAAAAATACTGAGAGGAGGGGGGGGTGAATCAGTATTTAGGGCAAACTGAAACTTTTTACTTTTTCATGCTCTAAAACCCATACGCTACTTTGCTGAAGCCAACTAGCGTATACACGCGAATATCCATTATAAAAATCGCGTATACACAGAGATCTAATTATGCCATTAGTTCTTCACTTATATCATTCCATCATTCATTCATTAGATGTTCTATAAACAGTAAACATGTGCAGTAAGAACCGAATAAACCATCACACAAAGCATCACACATGAACACCAGGATTTTTAGGTGGAAACCCAAGTCGGGAGAAAACCACCGCTGCAGTTGCTCAGCCTTCAATATTTTATTATAGAGAAAACACCTTACAACATATGTGCTGGCGCAGACTCTACCAGCACGTAGGCACCCACCTGCGCTTGTTTACCAGCCTCTCCTGGAAGGGAGCTCCAACCCCCTGACTCGTTTACCAGCCTCTCCTGGAAGGGAGCTACGACCCCCTGATCTCGTTTACCAGCCTCACCTGGAAGGGAGCTACAACCCCCTGACTGAAGGCTACAACCTTCAGCACCCCTTCGGACCACGTTTCATCAATTTTCACACTGGATCCAACAACTTCAATAGAAAAATACTTGTAGGCCACGTTTCATCATATTTCCAGACTGAACCCTTTCCATACTTTTAAGCACAAACATACATCACCAACAGATACTTATCAACACAGATCAGATAACAGAAACACAACAGAACAGATCAGATATTTCATACCCTTTGCTTCAGCAAATCCTGGTTTGCATACGCGCTTTTACTTCACTGATGTCGCGTATATACGCGCTTCCATCCACACGAACAAGCGTATAACTCTGTATGTATTTTATTGCGCATACGCGCTTCCACTTCATCGAAGCCGCGTATATACGCGCTTCCTCTGCGGCGAAGTAGCGTATAGATCTTCAATCATTATAGAGCAGCATACTTCTTCAGATCAGATATTCAGTTCAGATTTACCCTTTCACTTTAGACAGATGTTCGCCTAGATGTTCGCCTCATCACAGATCTAAGCCTTCCATAATCAGATCTAGCAAATACAAGTGCAATTCAGATCTAGATCCCCTTCTTCATCATTGGTGCATCATACATTCAGATTTATCATTCAAGTGTAACCCTTTCCATTGAGATATACTTCAGAGAGAAGTATTCATTCAAGCTCAGACATCTTGCACCACCACTCATGATTTGCACAATGAATTTCTTCTCCTTATATAGGTTTATCCTTTTCAATACCATGAGCCCCTTTTTCAATACCATGGGCCAAAGCAATACCATGAGCCCAAAACTACCTGGACGGGGTTAATTAGGCGGATCATTACCCAATACAATGAGTCAATACCATGGTGGTTACCCTTGGTTTTGCACTTTTTGAGCGCTTTAGCCCATACGCTACTTGGCACGTTCCTTTCCGCGTGCATACGCGACTTCCCCTAGGCCAATCCGCGTATACAAAGAGACATACTCTTTTCATCGAATTGAGCACATGCGCGACTTATTTCCTTCACTTATGCTTCACTGCCCAATAGATACATCATGTTTAGCTCACTCGAAACATATTCTAGCAAGCACAACTTCATCAAAGTAAGTTGTCATCATCTTCATCGAAGTGGGTTGCCATTTGCCTTTCGAGGACAACTCTTAGCATCATAATATCAACAAGCATCATATCACCTAGATTTACATCATTTACCAAGTCCATCAAGTCAAGAATAACTTCATCAGGTGGTTTTCCATCAAGGACAACACATGTCAACAATCTCATGTCTTCATCTTCATTCAGTGGGTTGCCATCAAGGACAACACTCTGCATCATATTGCCAACAATCTCCCCCTTTAGACTTGATGGCAACCACGATGGTGTTTGGTTACCACAACAGATAGGTACATTAGGAATACAATGACACCATGTCACTCTCTCCATTTTTGACACCATTCTTTCTCTTCATTCAAACACCATGTCACTCTCCCCCTTTGACATCAAGGGCAAAGGGCGGATCAAAAACCAACATACTCTCCCCTTTTTCTCCTCATGTGGAAGAAACGTTCTGTAGATCTGATATATACTGAAGTGACCAAGCTCCCCCTGAGTTCATGCTGAATCTTCAAACAAATTTTCAATGAAGTACATGACTCTATGAACTTCCTATCACCAAAGACTCATACTTACATCAAATATCCAACCAAGTGGATTTACATATGAGACTCAAGTACCCAACCAAGTGGGTTTACACATTTCAACTCAGCTACCCAACCAAGTGGGTTTACAAAAATGACAAGTCCTTACATGACTGAATATTACAATTTTACATCATGGGTCTCAACAAGACCTTTTCAACAAATTACAAAAATGACCATTTAAGACCAACACCAGAAATTCCTCAAGAAAGAGAACATATTTCAGAACCATCATAATGTCAACAATGCATTATACTCAACAGAGCTAATGCTCCCCCTGAATCTGTGCATCCAAGCATCCTTTCCATATGACTAAGGCTCCCCCTTAGTTTGTGCATCCTGAACATTTTCACCAACAAATCATCAAGGCATCTTTATCAAAACATGAAGAATAAATTGAGGGGCGGAACCACCGGAGATACCAAACGGTATCACAGGTACAGAAGCACCATGAGTTGTCTTTGAAAGAGGCGACTCAAGCAAAAATTGTCGGCCATCCCGGACATATGCGGTTTTAAATGCGGAAACTAGCGTATATACGCGTATGTTTAAACCCGCGTATCCCCAAGCCATCTTCTAAATTTATGCGAGATTTTTTCTTTTGGTAAGCGGAAGAATAATCCCGGCTTCATCTTGAATGCTGAAATAGCTTCCTGGGCGAGAGGTTTGGTAGAGATATCAGAAACTTGTTCTTTGGAGGGAACATACTCCAACTTCACCTTTTGCTCAAGCACTTGTTCACGTAAGAAGTGATACTTGATGGGAATGTGCTTGGTCTTCGAATGCATAACAGGATTCTTTGAAATACTGATGGCACTTGTATTGTCGCACATAATGGGGACAGGTGGTGTACACTTGATTTGAAAATATTGTAAGGTTTGCATCATCCAAAGGAGTTGAGTGCAACAAGATGCGGCAGCCACATATTCTGCTTCTGCTGTAGATAAGGCAATAGAATTTTTCTTCTTGCTGAACCAAGATACTAACCGGGGTCCCATATAGAATGCACCACCACTAGTGCTTTTCTGATCATCAACACTTCCAGCCCAATCTGCATCGGTGTAAGCATGAAGAGTAAGATCAGCATTCTTTGGATACCATAGACCAAAGTCTTGAGTTCCTTGTAGATATTTGAAAATTCTTTTCACAGCCTGAAGGTGAGACTCTTTTGGATTAGCTTGGAATCGTCCAACAATCCCAACTTCATGCATAATGTCTGGTCTAGTCCCAGTGAGATAAAGTAGACTTCCTATCATTGATCTGTAATCTGGTTGATTCACCGTGGGAGAATCATCATGAGAACTGAGATTGCATCCGGTTATCATTGGAGTACTTACAGGTTTGCAATCTTCCATGCCATACTTCTTCAGAATTTTCTTAAGATATTTTGCTTGTGATAGGAATATACCATCTGTAGATTGATGCACTTGCAAAACAAGAAAGAATGTTAGTTCCCCAAGTAAAGACATTTCAAATTCTTGCTGCATGACAGAAGCAAATTTCTGACTCATAGATTCTTCGTTACTCCCAAAAATGATATCATCAACATATACAACCACAATCAATAGTTTATCATTTTCAAATTTTGTGTATAAGTTGCTATCAGCAGACCCCTTTGAAAATCCTTGTTGATGAAGATATTTGTCAAGACGATAGTACCAAGCCCTTGGAGCTTGTTTGAGACCATATAGAGCCTTTTTAAGTCTACAAACAAGATTTGCATCATTTCCCAAAATGAATCCTTCCGGTTTTTCTATATATACTTCTTCTTCTAGATCACCATTAAGAAAAGCAGATTTAACATCCATTTGATAAACTTTGATTTGTTGATAACTTGAAAAAGCAAGAAACATTCTTATGGCTTCGAGTCTAGCTACAGGAGCAAAAGTTTCTTCAAAGTCTATACCTTCTTGTTGAGTATACCCTTTGCAAACCAATCTAGCTTTGTTTCTTACAACATCCCCATTCTCATTTAACTTGTTCTTGAAAATCCATTTAGTTTCAATGACATTTTTATCATGTGGTCTTGGTACCAATTCCCAAGTGTCATTTTTTTCAATTTGATCAAGCTCTTCATCCATGGCATGATTCCAACATTCATATTTGCTAGCTTCATTGACATTGTGTGGTTCAATTGTGGATAGAAGTGCCAGATGACTAGAAGATCCCACAAGAGTTCTCCTTGTTCATACACCTGATTCCTTGTCTCCCAAAATTTGAGATTCAGGATGATTCTTTTGAACATATCTGGATGGAGCTTTTTCAGATAGATCATTTTCAGGTTCTTCATTGGATCCACTGTCTATATCATTTTCATTTGATGTAGAAGGCCATATGTCACTATCATCTTCTATTGTTGTTTGTTTTTCTTCTTTAGGAGCTGCAGGAGACTCATCAATAACAACATCAATACATTCAACAATGTTTCGAAGCCTTTTATTGTAACATGTGTATGCTCTGCTTGAAGATGAGTAACCAAGAAATATCCCTTCATCTGATCTAGGTTCAAACTTGCCAAGCTTTTCATCATTATTTTTGATAAAGCATTTACTTCCAAAAACTTTAAAATGCTTCACAGTGGGAGAATTACCATACCAAAGTTCATATGGAGTTTTGTCACTATTTACCCGAACATGAGCCTTGTTGAGAATGTTAACTGCTGCACGTGTTGCTTCACTCCAGAACATGTCAGGAACATTAGAGTCAGCAAGCATAGCTCTAGCCATTTGAACAATTGTTCTATTCATTCTTTCTACTACACCATTTTGTTGTGGAGTGCCTGCTACAGAGAACTGTCTTTTAATGCCATGTTGTTCACAAAATTCAAAGAATTCATTTGATGAATATTCTCCTCCTCGATCAGATCTAAGACACTTGATTTTTAAATCCAATTCATTTTCTACCAGTGCTTTGAATTTCTGAAATTTTTCAAAAGCTTCATCTTTGTGTTTAATAAACGCGATCTCACACATTCTGGAGTAGTCATCAATAAATAGGATATAGTATTCTTCCCCACGTAATGAATTTTTCCTCATAGCTCCACAGATGTCAGTATGAATGAGTTCAAGAGGCTTACTTGATGAACCTTCTTTGGCATTAAATCGGACTCTGGTCTGCTTACCAAATTGACAAGATTTGCATATGGTACTTTCTGGAAGATTGATCTTGGGAAGATCACGAACAGCTTGAAGTTTGCTTGCTTTGTTGATTTGAGAGAAACTCGGATGTCCCAGTCTTCGATGCCATAGCCAATTTTCTGAAGATTTGCTTAAGTAACATTGTTCTATGCCGTTGATTACATACAGGTTGCTTGGATTTCTTTTTCCTTTTATAATGATTTTACCTGTATCAAGATCACGAACCACACATTCTTTGGAACTGAAGACCACTTCTGCTCCTTGATCACACATTTGACTAACACTTAACAGGTTATGCCTTAATCCATCTACATACATGACATCTTTAGCCTTCACTTTTTCTTTTAGAAATACTGACCCTTTTCCTTTAATTACAGCAGGAGTATCATTTCCAAATGTAACTTTCTTTTCCTTTTCTAGAGCATTATAAGTATGAAGTTTTCTTTTGTCACCTTTCATGTGTCTTGAGCACCCACTATCGATGTACCATTGCTTTTCTTCACCTTCTGCAAATAATTCTATCCCACAATTTTCAACTGGCGGTTCTTTCTTTTTCCACACTTTAGAGCTTGAGGGAACATGTTCTTTTGGCTGGATCTTGTTCCTGCATTCAGATTCTTCATGGCCAAAGTTATTACAATAAGTGCATTCAACTTCACTTTGAAGAGGAGAAAAATTGTTATAGGTATTCTTCTTTGGTTCAGTATCCAACCTTTTCTTTCTTGCTTCTCTTGTCATGATGGTTTTATATGCAACACATTGGATAGCTTTATGACCAAAATTGTGACAGGTGAAACATTGCCCATTGAAGTAGAAATTTCTGCGATCATGGAATCTTCTATTTGAATTTACCTGTTGGTTGTAGTGTCTTTGAAAGCTATCCCTGTTAGTGTTCCTTGAATTGAGATGGTCCTGCTTTCCCTGTAGAGATCATTTATTCCCTTGCTGAGTGGCTGAATGATGTAAACCACCTGTAACTGCTTTTAGATAGTTTTGTGTTGAAGTTTGAGAAGATTCTCCGGTATATCCAAGACCTGTCTTTATAAGAGGAGAACGTTGAACCTTGATGATCTCATCTAAGGTTTCAGATCCTTTAGCAAATCTAAGATTCAAGGTTTTTGCTTTCTCAACTTCTTTTCTTTGACTTACCACTTCACATTCTAGTTTTTCAATATGTTTATTTGCTTCTTCAAGCTGTTTTTCAATGGTCTCTCTGATTATCTTTTGTTCTTCTAAGAGAATTTTGTAATCTTCTAAGCGAAGTTTGAGTTGATTATTTTCTTCAAGAAAATCGTTTTCCTCTAGAGCATCCATAAAAGTATCCTTTTCTTCCTTTTGTTCAAATGCCATGAGAAGTCTAAGATCTTCTTCACATTCTTCCTCACTATTAGATGACCCATCACTATCTTCATTAGTATAGTAACTTTTCTTAGAGCTAGATCGGTTCTTATTCCTTCTTACTACTTATTTTCCTTTATAATGACATTTTGCAGCATAATGACCAACTTTTCCACACTTAAAACATTTGAAGCGAAGCTTAGCTTTGAATCTTCCAGTACCTAGTTGGAGCTTTCTTACGAAATTTGCTTCTTCTTCATCGGATATATAGTTGGATTCTTTGACAACTTCCTTTTCCTTTCCTTTTGTAGATGCCTTAAAAGCAGCTTCTCTTATTTGAGAAGGACCTCCTTGTCTCATTTCAAAAGCAGTCAGAGTACCATGTAATTGAACAATAGTAAGAGTTTGCAGATCTTGCCTTTCTTCAATAGTTGAAACTTTAGAGTCAAATTTTGAAGTCAAGGATCTTAAGACCTTTTCCACCAGAGTAGTATCAGTTATGGTTTCACCCAAATTTCTCATTCGATTTACAATATCATCCAGACGAAGAAAGAAACTGGCAACACTCTCATCACTATGCATCTTCAGATTTTCATATTCAATTCTAAGAGTTTGGAGTTTTGCACTTTTTACCTTTGTGTCTCCTTCATAGCTTAGAATGATTTTGTCCCATATTTCTTTTTCTGAATGTAGCTGCATCACTCGTTTTACCTTTGTGTCTCCTTCATAGCTCAGAATGATTTTGTCCCATATTTCTTTTGCTGAATGTAGCTTCATCACTTTAGCAAATTCTGATTCAGACATGCTTCCTAGCAAGACATTTACTGCTTTGGCATTGGTTTCATACTTCTTCCTTTCTGCTGCATCAGTAGGAATACTTGTCGGGTATTGATAACCTTCTTCTACGATTGCCCATACATCTGCACCAAGACTTTGCAGATATGCTTTTGTACGTACCTTCCAGAATATCAGATTTCTTCCATTGAATAGAGGTGGCTTTATAGACATTACTCCTTCTTGACTTCCCATTGCGACGGATCTCCTTCAAGCGATCAAGCTTCTGCAGAAGGACCTGCTCTGATACCAATTGTTGGGAAAAATACTGAGAGGGGGGGGTGAATCAGTATTTATTGCATAATCAAATCTTTTTACTTTTTCATTCCTTAAAACCCATACGCTACTTTCCTTCAGTAAACTAGCGTATATACGCGGATCCCCTTTATGAAACTAGCGTATACACGGAGATCTAGATCTGTCATTAAATCTTCACTTATATTATTCCATCATTCATTCATCAGATGTTCAATAAACAGTAAACATGTGCAGTAAGAACAGAATAAACCATCACACAAAGCATCACATATGAACACCAGGATTTTTAGGTGGAAACCCAAATCGGGAGAAAACCACCGCTGCAGTTGCTCAGCCTTCAATATTTTATTATAGAGAAAACATCTTACAACATATGTGCTGGCGCAGACTTGACCAGCACGCAGGCACCCACCTGCGCTCGTTTACCAGCCTCTCCTGGAAGGGAGCTATGACCCCCTGACTCGTTTACCAACCTCTCCTGGAAGGGAGCTACGACCCCCCGATCTCGTTTACCAGCCTCACCTGGAAGGGAGCTACAACCCCCTGACTGAAGGCTACAACCTTCAGCACCACCTTGGACCCCGTTTCATCAATTTTCACACTGGATCCAACAACTTCAATAGAACAATACTTGTAGGCCACACAAACATACATCACCAAAAGATACTTATCAACACAGATCAGATAGCAGAAACACAGCATAACAGATCAGATATTTCATACCCTTTGCTTCAGCAAACCCTAGTTTGCATACACACTTTTACTTCACTGATGTCGCGTATATACGCGCTTCCGTCCACACTAACCAGCGTATACCTCTGTATGTATTTTATTGCGCATACGCGCTTCCACTTCATCGAAGCCGCGTATATACGCGCTTCCTCTGCGGCGAAGTAGCGTATATATCTTCAATCATTATAGAGAAGCATACTTCTTCAGATCAGATGTTCAGTTCAGATTTACCCTTTCACTTCAGACAGATGTTCGCCTCAATTCAGATCTAAGTCTTCCATCAGCAGATCTAGTAGATACAAGTGCAATTCAGATCTAGATCCACTTCTTCATCATTGGTGCATCATTCATTCATATTTATCATTCAAGTGTAACCCTTTCCATTCAGATATACTTCAGAGAGAAGTATTCATTCAAGCTCAGACATCTTGCACCCACACTCTTCATTTGCACAATGAAATTCTTCTCCTTATATAGGTTTATCCTTTTCAATACAATGAGCCCCTCTTTCAATACCATGAGCCCAAATCCACATTACATCCAATGGTATTCCTGGATGGGGTCAATTAGGCGGAACATTACCCAATACAATGGGTCAATACCATGGTGATTACCCCTAGTTTTTCACTTTTAGAGCGCTTTTGCCCATACGCGACTTGGAACATTCTTGTCCGCGTGCATACGCGACTTCCCTTAGATAGATCCGCGTATACCTAGAGACATACTCTATTCATCAAGATTGAGCACATGCTGACTTATTTCCTTCACTGCCTTCTGTACACACTGTAGATACATCATATTTAGCTCATCAAGAACATATTCTAGCAAGCACAACTTCATCAAGTAAGTTTTCATCATCTTCATCAAGTGGGTTGCCTTTCAAGGACAACTCTTAGCATCATAATATCAACAAGAATCATATGACATCATATTTACATCATTTACCAAGTCCATCAAGTTAAGAATAACTTCATCAGGTGTATTGCCATCAAGGACAACACATGTCAACAATCGCATGTCTTCATCTTCATTCAGTGGGTTGCCATCAAGGACAACACTCTGCATCATATTGCCAACAATCTCCCCCTTTGGACTTGATGGCAACCACGATGGTGTTTGGTTACCACATCAGATAGGCACATTAAGAATCACAAGGACACCATGTTACTTTCTCCATTTTTGACACCATTCTTCATTCAAACACCATGTCACTCTCCCCCTTTGACATCAAGGGAAAAAGATAGATGAAAACCAACATACTCTCCCTCTTTTCTCCTCATGTGGAAGAAGCGTTCTGCAGATATGATGTATACTGAAGTGACGAAGCTCCCCCTGAGTTCATGCTGAATCTTCAAACAAATTTTCAATGAAGTATGAGACTCTATGAACTTCCTATCACCAAAGACTCATACTTACATCAAATATCCAACCAAGTGGATTTACATAAGAGACTCAACTACCCAACCAAGTGGGTTTACACATTGCAACTCAGCTACCCAACCAAGTGGGTTTACAAAAATGACAAGTCCTTACATGACTGAATATTACAATTTTACATCATGGGTCTCAACAAGACCTTTTCAACAAATTACAAAAATGACCATTTAAGACCAACACCAGAAAGTCCTCAAGAAAGAGAACATATTTTAGAACCACCATAATGCCAACAATGCATTGTACTCAGCAATGTCACTGCTCCCCCTGAATCTGTGCATCCAAGCATCCTTTTCATATGACTAAGGCTCCCCCTTAGTTTGTGCATCCTGAACACTTTCACCAACAAATCATCAAGGCATCTTTATCAAAATATGAGAAATAGAAGTATGAGAACTGGAACACCACCAGAGATACCAAACAGCACTGCAGCTATGCTGAAGAGAGCTGACTCCAAGCAAAAATTGTCAGCAATCAGACATACGCGGTTTTCTGTGCAGGAACTCGCGTATATACGGGACTGTGTTTTAGGAAACCCGCGTATCCCAAGCCATCTTCTAAATTTATGCAGATTTGTTCTTTTGACTGGCAGAGAATACTCCCAGCTTCTGTCTTAGATACTCGAACGCTTCCCTGGGCAGAGGTTTGGTAAAAATATCAACAACTTGTTCTTTGGAGGGAACATACTCCAACTTCACCTTTTGTTCAAGCACTTGTTCACGTAAGAAGTGATACTTGATGGGAATGTGCTTGGTCTTCGAATGCATAACAGGATTCTTTGAAATACTGATGGCACTTGTATTGTCGCACATAATGGGGACAGGTGGTGTACACTTGATTTGAAAATCTTGTAAGGTTTGCATCATCCAAAGGAGTTTAGTGCAACAAGATGCGACAGCCACATATTCTGCTTCTGCTGTAGATAAGGCAATAGAATTTTGCTTCTTGCTGAACCAAGATACTAACCGGGGTCCCATATAGAATGCACCACCACTAGTGCTTTTCCGATCATCAACACTTCCAGCCCAATCTGCATCGGTGTAAGCATGAAGAGTAAGATCAGCATTATTTGGATACCATAGACCAAAGTCTTGAGTTCCTTGTAGATATTTGAAAATTATTTTCACAGCCTGAAGGTGAGACTCTTTTGGATTAGCTTGGAATCGTCCAACAATCCCAACTGCATGCATAATGTCTGGTCTAGTCCCAGTGAGATAAAGTAGACTTCCTATCATCGATCTGTATTCTGGTTGATTCACCGTGGGAGAATAATCATGAGAACTGAGATTGCATCCGGTTATCATTGGTGTACTTACAGGTTTGCATTCTTCCATGCCATACTTCTTCAGAATTTGCTTAAGATATTTTGCTTGTGATAGGAATATACCATCTGTAGTTTGATGTACTTGCAAGCCAAGAAAGAATGTTAGTTCCCCAAGTAAGGACATTTCAAATTCTTGCTGCATGACAGAAGAAAAATTTTGACTCATAGATTCTTCGTTACTCCCAAAAATGATATCATCAACATATACAACCACAATCAATAGTTTATCATTTTCAACTTTTGTGTATGAGTTGCTATCAGCAGACCCCTTTGAAAATCCTTGTTCATGAAGATATTTGTCAAGACGATAGTACCAAGCCCTTGGAGCTTGTTTGAGACCATATAGAGCCTTTTTAAGTTTACAAACAAGATTTTCATCATTTCCCAAAATGAATCCTTCCGGTTGTTCTATATATACTTCTTCTTCTAGATCACCATTAAGAAAAGCAGATTTAACATCCATTTGATAAACTTTGATTTGTTGATAACTTGAAAAGGCAAGAAACATTCTTATGGCTTCAAGTCTAGCTATAGGAGCAAAAGTTTCTTCAAAGTCTATACCTTCTTGTTGAGTATACCCTTTGCAAACCAATCTAGCTTTGTTTCTTACAACATCCCCATTCTCATTTAGCTTGTTCTTGAAAATCCATTTAGTTCCAATGATATTTTTATCATGTGGTCTTGGTACCAATTCCCAAGTGTCATTCTTTTCAATTTGATCAAGTTCTTCATTCATGGCTTGCCTCCAACATTCATCTTTGCTTGCTTGATTGACATTGGGTGGTTCAATTGTGGATATGAGAGCCAAATGATTAGAAGATCCCACAAGAGTTCTCCTTGTTCGTACCCCAGATTCCTTGTCACCCAAAATTTGAGATTCAGGATGATTCTTTTGAACATATCTGGATGGAGATTTTTCAGATAGATCATCTTCAGGTTCTTCATTGGATCCATTGTCTATATCATTGCTATCTGATGTAGAAGGCCATATGTCGCTATCGTCTTCTATTGTTGTTTGTTTTTCTTCTTTAGGAGCTGCAGGAGACTCATCAATAACAACATCAATACATTCAACAACCTTTCGAAGCCTTTTATTATAACATGTGAATGCTTTGCTTGACGATGAGTAACCAAGAAATATCCCTTCATCTGATCTAGGTTCAAACTTGCCAAGCTTTTCATCATTATTTTTGATAAAGCATTTACTTCCAAAAAATCTAAAATGCTTCACAGATGGAGAATTACCATACCAGAGTTCATATGGAGTTTTGTCACTATTTACCCGAACATGAGCCTTGTTGAGAATGTTAGCTGCTGTATGTGCTGCTTCACCCCAGAACATGTCAGGAGTTCCAGAATCATCGAGCATAGCTCTAGCCATTTTTTGAATTGTTCTATTCATTCTTTCTGCTACGCCATTTTGTTGTGGAGTACCTGCTACAGAGAATTGTCTTTTTATGCCATGTTGTTCACAAAATTCAAAGAATTCATTTGATGTATATTCTCCTCCTCGATCGGATCTAAGACACTTGATTTTTAGATCTAATTCATTTTCAACTAAAGCTTTGAAGATCTGAAATTTTTCAAATGCTTCATCTTTGTGTTTAATGAGCCCGATCCAACACATTCTAGAGTAATCATCAATAAATAAGATATAGTATTCTTCCCCACGTGGTGACTTTTTCCTCATGGGTCCACATATGTCAGTATGAATGAGTTCAAGAGGCTCACTTGATGATCCTTCTTTGGCATTAAATCGTACTCTGGTCTGCTTACCGAATTGACAAGATTTGCATATGATACTTTCCGGTAGATTAATATTGGGAAGACCACGAACAACTTGAAGTCTGCTTGCTTTGTTGATTTGAGAGAAGCTCAGATGCCCCAGCCTTCTATGCCATAGCCAATTTTCTGAAGACTTGCTTAAGTAACATTGATCTATGCCGTTTAGTACATACAGGTTGCTTGGATTTCTTTTTCCTTTTATAATGATTTTACCTGTATCAAGATCACGAACCACACATTCTTTGGAACTGAAGACCACTTTTGCTCCTTGATCACACATTTGACTAACACTTAACAGGTTATGCCTTAATCCATCCACATACATGACATCTTTAGCCTTCACTTTTTCTTTTAGAAATACTGACCCTTTTCCTTTAATTATAGCAGGAGTATCATTTCCAAATGTAACTTTATTTTCCTTTTCTAGAGCATTATAAGTATGAAGTTTGCTTTTGTCACCTGTCATGTGTCTTGAGCACCCACTATCGATGTACCATTGATTTTCTTCACCTTCTGCAAATAATTCTATCCCACAATTTTCAACCGGCGGTTCTTTCTTTTTCCACACTTTAGAGCTTGAGGGAACATGTTCTTTTGGTTGGATCTTGTTCCTGCATTCAGATTCTTCATGGCCAAAGTTATTACAATAAGTACATTCAACTTCACTTTGAAGAGGAGAAAAATTGTTATAGGTATTCTTCTTTAGTTCAGTATCCAACCTTTTCTTTCTTGCTTCTCTTGTCATGATGGTTTTATATGCAACACATTGAATAGCTTTATGACCAAAATTGTGACAAGTGAAACATTGCCCATTGAAGTAGAAATTTCTGCGATCATGGAATCTTCTATTTGAATTTACCTGTTGTTTGAAGTGTCTTTGAAAGCTATCCCTGTTAGTTTTCCTTGAATTGAGATGGTCCTGCTTTCCCTGTAGAGATCCTTTATTCCCTTGTTGAGTGGCTGAATGATGTAAACCACCTGTAACTGCTTTTAGATAGTTTGGTGCTGAAGTTTGAGAAGATTCTCCGGTATATCCAAGACCTGTCTTTATCAGAGGAGAACATTGTACCTTGATGATCTCATCTAAGGTTTCAGATCCTTTAGCAAATCTAAGATTCAAGGTTTTTTCTTTCTCAACTTCTTTTCTTTGACTTACCACTTCACATTCTAGTTTTTCAATATGTTTCTTTGCTTCTTCAAGCTGCTTTTCAATGGTCTCTCTGATTATCTTTTGTTCTTATAAGAGAATTTTGTAATCTTCTAAGCGTAGTTTGAGTTGATTATTTTCTTCAAGAAAATCGTTTTCCTCTAGAGCATCCATAAAAGTATCATTTTCTTCTTTTTGTTCAAATGCCATGAGAAGTCTAAGATCTTCTTCACATTCTTCCTCACTATTAGATGACCCATCACTATCTTCATTAGTATAGTAACTTTTCTAAGAGCTAGATCGGTTCTTATTCCTTCTTACTACTTCTTTTCCTTTATAAGGACATTTTGCAGCATAATGACCAACTTTTCCACACTCAAAACATTTGAAGGGAAGCTTACCTTTGAATCTTCCAGTACCTAGTTGGAGCTTTCTCATGAAATTTGCTTCTTCTTCATCGGATATATAGCTGGATTCTTTGACAACTTCCTTTTCCTTTCCTTTTGTAGATGCCTTAAAAGCAGCTTCTCTTACTTGAGAAGGACCTCCTTGTCTCATTTCAAAAGCAGTCAGAGTACCATGTAATTGAACAATAGTAAGCGATTGTAGATCTTGCCTTTCTTCAATAGCTGAAACTTTAGAGTCAAATTTTGAAGTCAAGGATCTTAAGACCTTTTCCACCAGAGTAGTATCAGTTATGGTTTCACCCAAATTTCTCATTCGATTTACAATATCATCCAGACGAAGAAAGAAGCTGGCAACACTCTCATCACTATGCATCTTCAAATTTTCATATTCAATTCTAAGAGTTTGGAGTTTTGCACTTTTTACCTTTGTGTCTCCTTCATAGCTCAGAATGATTTTGTCCCATATTTCTTTTGCTAAATGTAGTTGCATCACTTTAGCAAATTCTGATTCAGACATGCTTCCTAGCAAGACATTTACTGCTTTGGCATTGGTTTCATACTTCTTCCTTTCTGCTACATCAGTAGGAATACTTGCCGGGTATTGATAACCTTCTTCTACGATTGCCCATACATCTGCACCAAGACTTTGCAGATATGCTTTTGTACGTACCTTCCAGAATATCAGATTGCTTCCATTGAATAGAGGTGGCTTTATAGACATTACTCCTTCTTGACTTCCCATTGCGACGGATCTCCTTTTAGCGATCAAGCTTCTGCACAAGGACCCGCTCTGATACCAATTGTTGGGAAAAATACTGAGAGGGGGGGGTGAATCAGTATTTACTGCATAATCAAATCTTTTTACTTTTTCATTCCTTAAAACCCATACGCTACTTCCCTTTAGTAAACTAGCGTATATACGCGGATCCCCTTTATGCAAATCGCGTATACACAGATATCTATATATGTCATTAAATCTTCACTTAAACCATTCCATCATTTATTCATAAGATATTCAATAATCAGTAAACATGTGCAGTACGAACAGAATAAACCATCACACAAAGCATCACATATGAACACCAGGATTTTTAGGTGGAAACCCAAGTCGGGAAAAAACCACCGCTGCAGTTGCTCAGCCTTCAATATTTTATTATAGAGAAAACACCTTACAACATATGTTCCGACGCAGACTTGACCAGCACGCAGGCACCCACCTGTGCTCGTTTACCAGCCTCTCCTGGAAGGGTGCTCCAACCCCCTGACTCGTTTACCAGCCTCTCCTGGAAGGGAGCTACGACCCCCCGATCTCGTTTACCAGCCTTGCCTGGAAGGGAGCTACAACCCCCTGACTGAAGGCTACAACCTTCAGCACCCCTTCGGACCACGTTTCATCAATTTTCACACTGGATCCAACAACTTCAATAGAAAAATACTTGTAGGCCCCGTTTCATCATATTTCCAGACTGAACCCTTTCAATACTTTTAAGCACAAACATACATCACCAACAGATACTTATCAACACAGATCAGATAGCAGAAACACAGCATAACAGATCATATATTTCATACCCTTTGCTTCAGCAAACCCTAGTTTGCATATGCACTTTTACTTCACTGATGTCGCGTATATATGCGCTTTCGTCCACACTAACCAGCGTATACCTCTGTATGTATTTTATTGCGCATACGCGCTTCCACTTCATCGAAGCCGTGTATATACACGCTTCCTCTGCGGCGAAGTAGCGTATAGATCTTCAATCATTATAGAGAAGCATACTTCTTCAGATCATATGTTCAGTTCAGATTTACCCTTTCACTTCAGACAGATGTTCGCCTCAATTCAGATCTAAGTCTTCCATCAGCAGATCTAGTAGATACAAGTGCAATTCAGATCTAGATCCCCTTCTTCATCATTGGTGCATCATTCATTCAGATTTATCATTCAAGTGTAACCCTTTCCATTCAGATATACTTCAGAGAGAAGTATTCATTCAAGCTCAGACATCTTGCACCACCCTCATGATTTGCACAATGAAATTATTCTCCTTATATAGGTTTATCCTTTTCAATACCATGAGCCCCTTTTTCAATACCATGAGCCCAAATCCACATTACATCCAATGGTATTCCTGGACGGGGTCAATTAGGCGGATCATTACCCAATACAATGGGTCAATACCATGGTGATTACCCCTGGTTTTGCACTTTTAGAGCGCTTTAGCCCATACGCGGCTTGGAACGTTCTTTTCCGCATGCATACGCGACTTCCCCTAGACAGATCCGCGTATACCTAGAGACATACTCTTTTCATCAAGATTGAGCACATGCTGACTTCTTTTCTTCACTGCCTTCTGTACACACTGTAGATACATCATATTTAGCTCATCAAGAACATATTCTTGCAAGCACAACTTCATCAAGTAAGTTGTCATCATCTTCATCAAGTGGGTTTCCTTTCAAGGACAACTCTTAGCATCATATCATATCAGATTTACATCATTTACCAAGTCCATCAAGTCAAGAATAACTTCATCAGGTGTATTTCCATCAAGGACAACACATGTCAACAGTCGCATGTCTTCATCTTCATTCATTGGGTTGCCATCAAGGACAACACTCTACATCATATTGCCAACAATATCCCCCTTTGGACTTTATGGCAACCACGATGGTGTTTGGTTACCACATCAGATAGGTACATTAAGAATCACAAGGACACCATGTTACTTTCTCCATTTTTGACACCATTCTTCATTCAAACACCATGTCACTCTCCCCCTTTGACATCAAGGGCAAAAGACAGATGAAAACTAACATACTGTCCCCCTTTTCTCCTCATGTGGAAGAAGCGTTCTGCAGATCTGATGTATACTGAAGTGACCAAGCTCCCCCTGAGTTCATGCTGAATCTTCAAACAAATTTTCAATGAAGTACAGGACTCTATAAACTTCCTATCACCAAAGACTCATACTTACATCAAATATCCAACCAAGTGGATTTACATAAGAGACTCAACTACCCAACCAAGTGGGTTTACACATTGCAACTCAGCTACCCAACCAAGTGGGTTTACAAAAAATGACAAGTCCTTACATGATTGAATATTACAATTTTACATCATGGGTCTCAACAAGACCTTTTCAACAAATTACAAAAATGACCATTTAAGACCAACACCAGAAAGTCCTCAAGAAAGAGAACATATTTCAGAACCACCATAATGCCAACAATGCATTGTACTCAGCACTGCTCCCCCTGAATCTGTGCATCCAAGCATCCTTTTCATATGACTAAGGCTCCCCCTTAGTTTGTGCATCCTGAACATTTTCACCAACGAATCATCAAGGCATCTTTATCAAAATATGAGAAATAGAATTATGAGAACTGGAACACCACCAGAGATTCCAAACAGTATCAGAGATACCAAACACCACTGCAGCTGTGCTGAAGAGAGCTGACTCCAAGCAAAAATTGTCAGAAATCAGACATATGCGGTTTTCTGTGCAGGAACTAGCGTATATACGCGACTGTGTTTCAGGAAACCCGCGTATCCCAAGCCATCTTCTAAATTTATGCAGATTTGTTCTTTTGACTGGTAGAGAATACTCCCAGCTTCTGTCTTAGATACTCGAACGCTTCCCTGGGCAGAGGTTTGGTAAAAATATCAGCAACTTGTTCTTTGGAGGGAACATACTTCAACTTCACCTTTTGTTCAAGAACTTGTTCACGTAAGAAGTGATACTTGATGGGAATGTGCTTGGTCTTCGAATGCATAACAGGATTCTTTGAAATACTGATGGCACTTGTATTGTTGCACATAATGGGGACAAGTGGTGTACACTTGATTTGAAAATCTTGTAAGGTTTGCATCATCCAAAGGACTTGAGTGCAACAAGATGCGGCAGCCACATATTCTGCTTCTGCTGTAGATAAGGCAATAGAATTTTGCTTCTTGCTGAACCAAGATACTAACCGGGGTCCCATATAGAATGCACCACCACTAGTGCTTTTCCGATCATCGACACTTCCAGCCCAATCTGCATCAGTGTAAGCATGAAGAGTAAGATCAGCATTCTTTGGATACCATAGACCAAGGTCTTGAGTTCCTTGTAGATACTTGAAAATTCTTTTAACAGCCTGAAGGTGAGACTCTTTTGGATTAGCTTGGAATCTTCCAACAATCCCAACTGCATGCATAATGTCTGGTCTAGTCCCAGTGAGATAAAGTAGACTTCCTATCATTGATCTGTAATCTGGTTGATTCACCGTGGGAGAATCATCATGAGAACTGAGATTGCATCCGGTTATCATTGGAGTACTTACAGGTTTGCAATATTCCATGCCATACTTCTTCAGAATTTGCTTAAGATATTTTTCTTGTGATAGGAATATACCATCTGTAGATTGATGCACTTGCAAGCCAAGAAAGAATGTTAGTTCCCCCAGTAAAGACATTTCAAATTCTTGCTGCATGACAGAAGCAAATTTCTGACTCATAGATTCTTCGTTACTCCCAAAAATGATATCATCAACATATACAACCACAATTAATAGTTTATCATTTTCAAATTTTGTGTATAAGTTGCTATCAGCAGACCCCTTTGAAAATCCTTGTTGATGAAGATATTTGTCAAGACGATAGTACCAAGCCCTTAGAGCTTGTTTGAGACCATATAGAGCCTTTTTAAGTTTACAAACAAGATTTGCATCATTTCCCAAAATGAATCCTTCCGGTTGTTCTATATATACTTCTTCTTCTAGATCACCATTAAGAAAAGCAGATTTAACATCCATTTGATAAACTTTGATTTGTTGATAACTTGAAAAAGCAAGAAACATTCTTATGGCTTCAATTCTAGCTACAGGAGCAAAAGTTTCTTCAAAGTCTATACCTTCTTGTTGAGTATACCCTTTGCAAACCAATCTAGCTTTGTTTCTTATAACATCCCCATTCTCATTTAACTTTTTCTTGAAAATCCATTTAGTTCCAATGACATTTTTATCATGTGGTCTTGGTACCAATTCCCAAGTATCATTCTTTTCAATTTGATCAAGCTCTTCATTCATGGCTTGCCTACAACATTCATCTTTGCTTGCTTGATTGAAATTGTGTGGTTCAATTATGGATATGAGTGCCAAATGATTAGAAGATCCCACAAGAGTTCTCCTTGTTCGTACACCAGATTCCTTGTCACCCAAAATTTGAGATTCAGGATGATTCTTTTGAACATATCTGAATGGAGCTTTTTCAGATAGATCATCTTCAGGTTCTTCATTGGATCCACTGTCTATATCATTTCTATCTGATGTAGAAGGCCATATGTCGCTATCATCTTATTTTGTTGTTTGTTTTTCTTCTTTAGGAGCTGCAGGAGACTCATCAATAACAACATCAATACATTCAACAACCTTTCGAAGCCTTTTATTGTAACATGTGAATTCTTTTCTTGACGATGAGTAACCAAGAAATATCCCTTCATCTGATCTAGGTTCAAATTTGCCAAGCTTTTCATCATTATTTTTTATAAAGCATTTACTTCCAAAAACCTTAAAATGCCTCACAGTGGGAGAATTTCCATACCAGAGTTCATATGGATTTTTGTCACTATTTACCCGAACATGAGCCTTATTGAGAATGTTAACTGCTGTATGTGCTGCTTCACTCCAGAACATGTCAGGAACATCAGAAT
The DNA here is from genome assembly GCA_034641835.2 of Pinus albicaulis. Lineage (NCBI taxonomy): Eukaryota > Viridiplantae > Streptophyta > Pinopsida > Pinales > Pinaceae > Pinus > Pinus albicaulis. The sequence goes on from CM076584.1 coordinate 784,966,002, forward strand.
CAGCAAGCATAGCTCTAGCCATTTGAGCAATTGTTCTATTCATTATTTCTGCTACACCATTTTGTTGTGGAGTGCCTGCTACAGAGAACTCTCTTTTAATGCCATGTTGTTCACAAAATTCAAAGAATTCATTTGATGAATATTCTCCTCCTCGATCAGATCTAAGACACTTGATTTTTAGATCTAATTCATTTTCTGCCAATGCTTTGAAGCTCTGAAATTTTTCAAATGCTTGATCTTTGTGTTTAATGAACTCGATCCAACACATTCTAGAGTAGTCAACAATGAATAAGATATAGTATTCTTCCCCACGTGGTGTCTTCTTTCTCATAGGTCCACATATGTCAGTATGAATGAGTTCAAGAGGTTTACTTGATGATCCTTCTTTAGCATTAAACCGTACTCTAGTCTGCTTACCGAATTGACAAGATTTGCATATGATACTTTTTCGTTTTCGGAAGATTGACCTTGGAAGATCACGAACAAATTTCTGAAGTCCGTTTTTGCTTTGTTGATTTGAGAGAAACTCAGATACCTTAGCCTTTTCATGCTACAGCTAATTTTCTCGAAGACTTGCTTGGTAACATTGATCTATGACGTTTAGTACACATGTGCTGTTTTTGATTTCTTTTTCCTTTTACAATGATTTTACCGTATCAAGATCACGAACCACATTCTTTGGACCCTAAGACCCTACTCGCTTCCTGATCACACATTTGACTAACACTAACAAAAGGCGCTTTCCTTAAGCCATCCACATACATGACATCATTAGCCTTCACCTTTCTTTTAGAAACACCGACCCTTTTCCTTTAATTATAGCAGGATTATCATTTCCAAATGTAGCTTTATTTTCCTTTTCTAGAGAATTATATGCAAGAAGTTTGTTTTTGTCACCTGTCATGTGTCTTGAGTATCCACTATCAATGTACCATTGATTTTTTTCACTTTATGTGAATAATGCTATGCCACAATTTTCAACCTGTAATTCCTTCTTTTTCCATACTTTGGATCTTGAAGGAAAATGCTCTTTTGGCTGAACTTTGCTCCTGCATTCAGATTCTTCATGCACAAAGTTATTGCAATAAGCACATTCAACTTCATTTAGAAGAGGAGAAAAATTGTTATAGGTATTCTTCTTTGGTTCGGTATCCAACCTTTTCTTTCTTGCTTCTCTTGTCATGATGGTTTTATATGCCACACATTGAATAGCTTTATGACCAAAATTGTGACAAGTGAAACATTGCCCATTGAAGTAGAAATTTCTGCGATCATGGAATCTTCTATTTGAATTTACCTGTTGGTTGAAGTGTCTTTGAAAGCTATCCCTGTTAGTGTTCCTTGAATTGAGATGGTCTTGCTTTCCCTGTAGAGATCCTTTATTCCCTTGCTGAGTGGCTGAATGATGTAAACCACCTGTAACTGCTTTCAGATAGTTTGGTGCTGAAGTTTGAGAGGACTCTCCGGTATATCCAAGACCTGTCTTTATAAGAGGAGAACGTTGAACCTTGATGATCTCATCTAAGGTTTTGAGATCCTTTAGCAAATCTAAGATTCAAGGTTTTTGCTTTCTCAACTTCTTTTCTTTGACTTACCACTTCACATTCTAGTTTTTCAATATGTTTCTTTTCTTCTTCAAGCTGTTTTTCAATGGTCTCTCTGATTATCTTTTGTTCTTCTAAGAGAATTTTGAGTTGATTATTTTCTTCAAGAAAATCGTTTTCCTCTAGAGCATCCATAAAAGTATCCTTTTCTTCTTTTTGTTCAAATGCCATGAGAAGTCTAAGATTTTCTTCACATTCTTCCTCACTATTAGATGACCCATCACTATCTTCATTAGTATAGTAAATTTTCTTAGAGCTAGATCGGTTCTTATTCCTTCTTACTACTTCTTTTCCTTTATAAGGACATTTTGCAGCATAATGACCAACTTTTCCACACTCAAAAAATTTGAAGGGAAGCTTACCTTTGAATCTTCCAGTACCTAGTTGGAGCTTTCTCACGAAATTTGCTTCTTCTTCATCGGATATATAGCTGGATTCTTTGACAACTTCCTTTTCCTATCCTTTTGTAGATGCCTTAAAAGCAGCTTCTCTTACTTGAGAAGGACCTCCTTGTCTCATTTCAAAAGCAGTCAGAGTACCATGTAATTGAACAATAGTAAGCGATTGCAGATCTTGCCTTTCTTCAATAGTTGAAACTTTAGAGTCAAATTTTGAAGTCAAGGATCTTAAGAATTTTTCCACCAGAGTAGTATCAGTTATGGTTTCACCCAAATTTCTCATTCGATTTACAATATCATCCAGACGAAGAAAGAAACTGGCAACACTCTCATCACTATGCATCTTCAAATTTTCATATTCAATTCTAAGAGTTTGAAGTTTTGCACTTTTTACCTTTGTGTCTCCTTCATAGCTCAGAATGATTTTGTCCCATATTTCTTTTGCTAAATGTAGTTGCATCACTTTAGCAAATTCTGATTCAGACATGCTTCCTAGCAAGACATTTACTGCTTTGGCATTGGTTTCATACTTCTTCCTTTCTGCTGCATCAGTAGGAATACTTTCTGCCGGTGTCATTCAGATTTTCTTCTACGATTGCCTACAAGTACCGCACCAAGACCTTCACAGACATGTTTTTGCACGTACTCCTCTTCCATTACCGTATTGCTTCCGCTGAACAGGAGGTGGCTGGCAGACATTACCCTTCGACTTCCCATTGCGACGGGGATCTCCTCACGATCAAGCTTCCACAAGGTGAAGAAGCTGGCTCGATTCCAATTGTTGGGAAAAACACCGAGAGGGGGGGTGAATCAGTATTTTCTGCATATTCAAAACTTTCACTTTTTCTTGCTTCTAAAACGCATACGCTACTTTCCTGAACCAGACTTGCGTATATACGCGGATACCCTTTACGAAACTCGCGTATACACAGATATCTATTTATGTCATTAATTCTTCACTTAAATCATTCCCATCATGTATTCTTCGATATTCAATAAGCAAGAACAAAAAAGAAGAACAAAGAAAGAACACTGCCATCACACATGAACACCGTGATTTTTAGGTAACCAAACGGGAGAAACCACCGCCTACGTCGAATTTCTTCAATATTTTATTATAGAGAAAAAACATCTTACAACATATGGGCCGGCGCAGATTGACCAAAGACGGTGTGCACCACCGCCGCGCCGCCCTCTCGGAAGGGAGCGCAGAATTTCCGACTCGTTTACCGTCTCTCTCCCCGGAAGGAGCACACCGATCTCGTCTTACTGCCTCTACCTGAAGGGAGCTACAACCCCCTCGACCGAAGGCTTGCAACCGAGACCACCTGACCACGCTCATCAATTTTCACACCGGATCCAACCACTTCAATAGAACACAACTCGTTAATCGCAATTCATCATATTCTCTGCATCTTTTAACCCTTTCTCCATATTTTAAGCACGAACATACATCATCAACAGTATACATCACGCCGCACGTATAGCGTAAACACAAGCAGTAACGATCAGATATTTCACAATTCTTCGCCCTAGTCTTCAGTTTGCATACGTGCCTTTCCCTCATCGATGTCGCGTGTATACGCGCTTCCGTCCATACAAACCGCCGTATAACTCAAAGGTATATTTTATTGCGCATACGCGCTTTCTCTTCGCCGGGCCGCGTATATACGCGCTCTTCCTCCGCGTTGTGCGAGCGTATAGATCTTCAATTATTATAGAGCGTGATACTCTTCAGACTCGATATTCGCCCCGCATTTACCCTTTCACTTCAAATGATGTTCGCCTAGATACCGCCTCATCATAGATTCAAGCCTTCCAGTTGCATCTAGTAGATACCTTCAGATCTAGATCCCTTTCTTCATCATTGCATCATCCAATCAGATTTATCTTCAAGTGTAACCCTTTCATTCGTATCTACTTCTGTGAGAGAAGCATTCATTCAAGCTCGTATATCTTGCAACCACGTCCTCTTTTGCAATAAGCCGAATTTTCTTCTCCTTTTTATATGATTACCCTTTGTCAATACCATGAGCCCCTTTTTCAATACCATGGACCAAAATAATACCATAAGCCCAAAACGTTCGGATTCGGGTCAATTAGGCGATCATTACCTGTCACAATGAATAATGGTCATGGCATGTACTTCAATACCCTCTTTGTCAGCCACGCGACTTGGAACGTTATTTTTCCGCGTGTATACGCGACTTCAGCCTAGGCCAATCCGTATACCAAGAGACAGCATTCTTTTTCAACACATAGATTTTAGCACCTCACGTCTTTTCTTCATCGTCTTCGTACACACCGCCGACATCAGTCTATCGTCCAAGAAGGCAGAGCCCATCAATTCACCATCAAGTGAGTTGTCATTCAATGACAACACTTAGCATCATCTCAAAGGAACGATAGCATCATATCACATCAGATTTCCGCTTCCATTACCAAGACCATCAAGTCAAGTACAACTTCACGTGGTATTGCCAACAAGGACAACACATGTCAACTGTCACATGTCTTCATCTTCGTCCTGGGTTGCCATCAAGGACAACACTCGCATCCTATTTCAACAATCTATGCATGGGATATTTTAATGTAATAAATAATCAAAATCATGCTTTTGACATTATACGATAATCTTTGAGATTCAAAATGGTCATGTGATTTCAACCATGAAAAATGGTCATCCACCAGTCAAGCATCGCCGTATTGAAAGACCCATATGAAGATGGCACCACGACACCCATTATATACATCCTTTTCCTACAAAGGCAGACCATATTTTTAAAGTCCCTATGGGACACCTCCTTCTTTGAAATACCATGAACTAGAGACCAACGCCTCCCTCTCGAGCACGTGCTTTCTAATCATCTTGAGCCAATGTTTCTTTTTAGTTTTTGAAGTTAATAAGATCTTTCCTGACATAAAATGCTGTCGCCTTTGTTTCAATGACATGTGAATCCACAAACAGTATGAAACATTTTTTAAATATGTGCATGGGATCTAATAAGTGGGTAATCTTAAGAAGCTCCCAATATGGGATGTTATAAAAGATAGATTTCCTTTTCATCCCAATCGTGGAAATTTCTCCAACATAGGTGTCGAAGAATGCTAGATTCATCGAACGTAGGCTCCCCATTTGAGATCGAACATTTCTATGACCTCCTTCTCCTTCTCTCTCTCATATGCTCTAAGCCATTCCAACTTGTCTTCGTTATCGAGGCCTCTGTTCTCTCGTTTACTATTGAAAGTGATGTTGCTCTTCTGTAAGGGTGTTCTTCTCGGAGGAGGACCACGGATGCGAGCCATCACTTTGGCTTTCCGTAGCTGCAGTGTCGACATCTCAGCTTTCCCGCGAGAAGTTCCGCAAACATTTACATCCGAGTACATCCTTGTTACAAGACCTACAAAATTTATTGTATACAAAATATATGCATGGCCCGTTAAAGAATGTCACGTGAAGATTCAGACAATTACAATAGCAATAAAATAACTAATATGCAAAATAATACCGTTTACGTACATAAACAAACTCAATAAACATGACAATTTACTGTGAGGAAAAACTCCTAATCCTAGATAATCATGTGTCTGTGTAAGCACATATTCCATACAACGTAAAAGCTCCTCTTTTCGCATAGGATGTGTGTCTGATACATCGTATACATTTATCCCATCCGCAATTTCCTTCAATTAATCTACCAAAGTGGTTGTGAGCAAGACATCCATATTCTTCACTTCTCTTCTACCGAGGACTATGCGAGCGCAACATAGAAGATGCTCATTCTTCACAAACAACCATAGGAGGGTATTTTTATCGATCACTACTACCGGCCAAAGCAGAAATAGTTGGTGTTCTCGAGGGAACATGGGTTTGACGCCATCCACGGCTATGCTGATTCATAGTCCTTCATAGCTTCATCCTTCAATTTTTCAGGTGCCATGTATCCCATATATGCTTCATGGCATATTGAATGCGTTGGGATTCCACATAACCACGACTCACTTCTATGTGAGGAATGCCATCCCCGCAACATAGCCATTTCTTTGCAACGAAAGAGCCTTTGAATCCTTGGGATTATATAAATGTTTTAATATTCCTAAAAGGAGAACCACATGATTGTCCTTCTTTTTTTTTATGATTTCATCTTTCATGCCCACATTTCGAACATATATGTTTTTCTCGTATATTCTCGTCTATATATACGCAACAGGCCTGTAGAAATTTACTTAATAATGAAGATTTATCCACCGAGATTATCCCGATCACATACTAATTCGAATCGTGCGGCAACACACACCTTTCTACAATCAATCATCAATTTGCAGAAATAGAAAACAATGATGTGCACATAAACACAATATGTAATGGGAAATCTTATAGCCGAAAACCCCTCGCCCTTATTTTGTATATTATATGGAGAGAACATGTAACATTACATAGCACAATACTCCTCACAAGTACTCGCACTATCTCATTAAAGTTACATACAACCAGTTTAGCTCTTTGAACAAGTCATGTTCAAAACCAAGTCCACTAACGGTCGCCTGCCTGCGCAATCATGCCGGTTCAATGAGAGATCCAAGGTTCGAATCTCCTTGGATTGACAAACATTAACCCTCATGGGAAATTTCTCCAGCAAAAGGTAAATCATGTTGTAACTAATGTCATAACCACAGCTATCCTAACCCTTTCATCTACTCCTTCACCGGGGTTCCACCTCTGAATCGTCCATGTAATCGTAGGTCTGATGTGTTCTTGAGTTGAATAATGAGTGAATAATTAGTGAATATAACAATATTTAATTCACTCCACTCATTACTAGTTGGATTAGCTAGTTAAACTAATCACAACTAGTTCATCCAAGTTAAACTGGCCAACTCCACCAACCGTCTCATCAATCCCAAACTTCTGCGGTTGTCTAAAGTCTGTTCAACAACCACACATGAGCTCACCAAACCCTGCTGAATAGTAATTCCTTCCGGGTTGATGCATGAGCCACTTCCGTATCTAACCGACGTGCTCCAAGAGAATAAATTCATTGAGAGTCCAAAATATTATTAAAGGTAAATAATATTTGACTTTTCTATTTTTAGGATAAAAGCGCCTAAAAATAGACCGACCTAAATGTCTAAAAATGAGGTCCATCTATTTTTTACCAACATGACCAATGCTCCACAGCACATCGCAACTCCCGTACCATGCTCCATATACGAAAATAGACTTTGTGCAAAAAATAGCGGCCATGTGCTCCACTTAGTGAAGGCGATTTCATTTCTACTAAGCTCCATCATCTTGTTGCATTTTCAACACTTTCTCTCAACAAGATATGGATTATCTCGCAACCCCTATCCCGCTCTCGTGAATTTGAACTTGCTCCCAGTGGCTTCGTCAAGATGTCAAAAGATCTCGATCCTCCGTGAAACATATGGAAAGTAACATGATTCTCCGCCGAACACAATCTCTTGATATGATGGTACCCGATGTCAATGTGTTTGATCTATCATGAACATCGGATTAGCCGAGGATTTTAATGCAACTCGTTATCACAATAAATCACAAAAGAGGGCTCCAAATGCAACCCGAACAATCCAACGAGGATTCCTATCCAAATAGCCTTCGCATGCACTTCATCGTCGTCACGTACCGCCTCCGCCGAATCCGAGTGCCACGATCTTTGCTTCCTACCCATCGTAAAAATCGTTGCTCAACCAATGCTGAAAACTTCTCCATATGTGCTCTTTCTCATTCGTTGGGCTCCCTACCACGAATCTACATCGGGCAGTTTAAAAGCCTTGCTCCATCCTCCGTTTGTACGATAGGACCATATCCCGCGATGTGTCACTAAGATAACGCAGCTATGTTTCGAACAAGCTCTTAAGAGCTCGGTAGGCTTAACCATAGCTTGCGAAAGTCGTTAACAACATAGCGTATACTTCCAAGCCCATTGACCGTATACATAAGTGACCCCACCAATCGTCGAGACAAAGGGTATCCATCACTCCGCCGAAGTAGCATCCTCCTTCCTCCAAATCACCAAGAAGATGTCAACAGTCAGCAGCCATGCATGTTGAACCTCTGCACTTCCCGGGCATACTTGCCCTCGGTAGTAAACAATCCTTCACCTACTACCAAATCTCCAATCCCAGAAATAATGAAGGAGTGGCCCAAGTCCTTCATCTCGAACTCTCTAGCAAGGTCCTCTGCATGAAAGTACTGAAATACCATCACCTGGTCAACCGAGACCATCGACATACGTATTAACACCGCACAGCCTTCCCCTCCACCACACCGGTATAGGTTAGATCCGCTCACCCTAAAATCCAAGCCCGATGAAATAAACTACTTATCCGTGTGTACCTTGCACACCACGTGCTTGCTTCAAATTTCATTAAAGGTTTCGAGCCTGCCACGGCACCACCAAGATCTCGAAACCTTCAAAGCTGCTCTATGTACACCCTCCTCCTCTAATGACTCGGCATTGAGGAACGTTGTTCTCACATCCATCCGATGGATGTGCCATCCCATCCGCGCTCAGAGAGCGAGATCCACGTCCAGAGAAGAGGGCCCTCGCGACAAAAAGGTATCCTCATAATCGATCCTCCCAATCTGCGGAGAAGTCATCGCTACAAATCTTGCCTTGTACTTCTCCACATCCTGGCCACCGCCCGCTTCACTTTGTAGGATCCATCGTGGAATCCGGCTAATCTAAGCCTTCTCCCGTCTTGGGACAATCTCCCATGCATCGTGTCCGACGATCGAATCATATTCTTCGAATATGGCATCTACTCCATGCGGGTTCCTCCACGCCTTCCTCAAAAAGATGAGCAGAGCCTGCCATGACACATTGACTCCAAGAGCCATGTATCCAAAGTGGTACCGATCCAAGGATCGCCTCCGTTCGCGCCGTGTTGTAGGTCCCACAACCTCTCGCATCCCCGAGCGCGCCGCCGCCCGTAGGCGCTGCGCCCTCTCGATGGTTGGCGCTACATGGGTGGTTTCTTCCACCTCCCCACTTCCTCTTGTGGCTGATCCACATCCGGAAGCTCCTCCGTGTTTTCAATAACTCTCATTTGCATTGGGTGTGGTTCCCCCCCCCCCTCTCAAGCGGTCGATGGCTTTCTCCTCCCAAACCCTGATATCCTTGCCGTACAATGCGCTCATGAACGTCCAGGTAACACACCCGATAGTCGGAGGTGTATCAGCACACCCCACAAATATTCCAACCTCTAAGTTCGGATCCGGGCCCCTCCCGGCATCCTTCGTCACATGCATGTAGAGCCGTGTGAGCCAAAAATTCTCGCATGAGAACATCATGCCTCTTGCCGTAAAACGCCTCCTCTAGTAATACCATGCCAAGAACCCCGTGAGGACAATGGTTCTCGCACACACTCGTTGTATTGCATGCCTCGAAAGACACAAGTGAAGGTGTGTGCCTCATCATGCAACATCACCTCTCGTGTAACACCCACGATCGCTCGTGTCTCCTTCCGCCCGCCCACCCCGTTCGCCGTGCCGCGGGGGTGCGTACATCGAACTCTCCTTCATTAAAAGTCTTCCTGAAATTCCAGTCCAACATGAATTCACTACCTATTTTCGCTCCTAAGAGCCTTCTTCACATGCTTCCCATTCCTCTACCGCCCCTTGAATTCACGCTGCATCCTTGAAAATGTCTCGCTCTTCTTCTCAGCCACAAAGATCCAACACTTCCGAGAGAAATCATCAACAAAGACTATAGTGACTTGTGCTTTTCTCGTCGAAGCTACGCGTAGTGCCACATATCCGGTGAAATCTCTCATGATCATCGGGCGCAACTATCCTTCTCGTGAAAGGTGGTTTTTCACATACTTCCCAAGGTACACCCCCACCAGCTCCAACGCAAGAGTGCCCTCAGGGTGCCCAGAGAATCACGCAGGATCTTCAAAGCTCCATGGTGAAGGTGGCCTCAATCTTCCGTGCCACAATTACCTCATCATCCTTTTCAGCCACCACTTCTCCGCCTTTGTATCTTCCACGGTTGTTGCACAACTATCTACTTGCAACTACTGTGTTGTTCTGATTCCAATCCCATCTGTCTCACCGCAGTCTTAATTGCATGGTGTTTTTCCTTCGCCTGCATCATCATGTCCTCGTGTCTTCCAACATCGCCGTATTCAAGTTCTTCATCAATCCTCAGAACATGCAAAACTTCCTTCAATATGAAAGTTTTACCATATTCTCCTCAAATGAAATGGTACTAATACCACGCATCGTATCTACCATCATCGCCCATCTCGATGTGCACTCCAAAGATTCTTTCCCTCCGTATCCGGCAAAAATGATTCGATCTCCTAAGCCATGTGAAACATACCACCGGGAACCAGGCATCGATCCCGCCACACTTGAAACCAAGCATGCGATCGCTGAAAAATCCAGCTTCTCGAATTGAGAAGCCAAAGTCCCGCCGCAGAAACCGTTAATTTTCTCATTTTTCTCTTTCTTCAGCGCAGGTCTGTGTTATTGTCCACAGTATGTTGAAAACACTTCACCTTGGACATGTCTTTGCCTCGTCGCACCGTACCGAGAAGCTTTCTGCTCTTCCTTATTTGCTTTGGTACCAAAGTTATCAATTTTCTTCATCGATACCTTCATGAAGATCCGTCCCCGGTAGTCCTCCTTATCTCCTCCTCGCATGAGATCCGCCCACAAAGCGCTCCCATCCTTAAACTTCTCCCGACCATCGATGTAATCCCGATAGGAATGCCAAGCCTTCGAAGACCAAGGAGAGCCAGTCCACTATAGTCCTCTTCTTCGACGCTCACCCCCACACTTCCCAGCCTCATCTCCCGCATCGGAAAGAACTTCGTGAGGTACTGGGCTATCACGTTTTCTCCATCTTAATGTTTCGAGCTTAATCCTGAGCGCCACTTTGGTCGCTCTTACTTCCGAATAGATCTTTCAACACTTTCCACATCAAATACAGAGAAGTCACAGTGCCGGATAATGATCCTTTACGCCTCCAACTAACCTTTCCATTCGTATTCTTTGCCAAGCCCTCGACTTCATCGTGACCGTGTCTTTGACATCCATATCTATGAACTCCTTCAATCCATTATCTTCTACTACTCGCTCCATGCGGCATCCTTCCATGCAACATAATTCGAACTTCCTTCAAGAGCATATTCGAACAAGAACCGTTGAAAGACATTTTCAACTCGGCACCAAGAAAACAACTACGCAAACTGAATTCCAAACTCAAAAAATCAATCGCTCTCGGACTGTGAGAAAAAATTATTTCTAGCACGTAAATCGCCCGTAAGAGCATTTCTATCGGGATATATCACCTTTCGCAGAAAGGATGGATCCGAGGCCAATCGTCCCGTTACGTACTCCGTCTACCTAAATAATATTGTAATCACCAATAATCCCTAAGGATTGATTCACTTCGATACCATGTAGAAAATTATTAATAATGGCAGATACCCACCGAGATTATCCTAATCACATACTAATCTGAATTCATATGCAACACATAATCTCTTCAACGAATCAACACTCATGTAATAGAACAATGATGCGCACATATAAACACAATATATAATGGGGAAAGCGAGAAATAAACCCTAAGCTATTTTGTATATTATATGGAGAGAAAATGTAACAAAGACATAGCACAATACTCCGACAAGTACTCTCGCATTATCTCATTAAAGTTATACACAAACTTAGCTTGGTTTTGAACAAGTCAAAGTTCAAAACTCATCCACTAATTGCTCCGCTCTGACACAGTGTTCCAGCCCAGTCTAATGAGAGATCCAAGGTTCGGAACATCCTTGGCTTCAGCTGTCCTGCTGGGCAATTTCCTCCAAGTGTGGTAAATCTCATGCACAACTAATGTCACAAATCGAGCAGCTGTCCTCAACCCTTTCATCTACCTCTTTCACTAGTCTCCACCGAACTCGTCCATGCACCGTAGTGAACCGATGTGTTCTTTTTTGAGTTGAATAATGAGTTAATAATTAGTGAATTAAATAATATTTACCCTACTCCACTCATTACTAGTTGATTAGCTAGTTAAACTAATCACAACTAGTTCAACTAAGTAACTCAATACAACTCTGCAATCGTCTCATCAACTCCACCAAACTTCCGCTACATCAAGTCCATCTCAAGTCAACCACATGAGTCACCAAACCTCAAGGAATATTACCTTCACAGATGCATGAGCCACTTCCGTAGCTCCAACTCAAGTGCTCCAAGAGAAAGAACCGAAGTTTAGAGTCTAAATATTATTAAAGGTAAATAATCTTTGACTTTTCTATTTTTAGGATAAAGGTCACATAAGAGACTTCCACCCAAATGTATAAAAATACAGGTCCATCTATTTTTACCAACAGACATCTAATGCTCCATACTACAACTCCTGCGTACCATGCTCCATATGTTCAAAATAGACTTTGCGCTCAAAAATAGCCTCATGGACCTACCTCTAGTGAAGCGACCATTTCACTAAGCTCCATCATCTCGTACTAACACATTTGGACATACATGATATGATATGTAATCACACCCAGCATTTTCAACAAATTTCTGCTCTGTGCAACATGCGGGAAAGACATTATCACTTTCAGGAGAACCTTATCTTTGAATAACACGCAGTTGGTGATCATGGACGATACTAAATCTACTTATGGCTGAATGCTGATATAATTATTAACGTTCATAAAATTTGACCATTTTTAATGTTCATCGTGTGATGAAATTTCTAAAAATATAAGGGAGGACTTGACGGGTCAATAATACCTCAAACTTTCGACAACATGCATTCAACGAGCCAAACCTTTGCTTTCAAGTTGTATTGCCACAAAGTAACATCGTTTGTCCCCAAGCTGGTAGACTTTGATACGACCACGCCGAAAGAGAGGGGTGGTGGAAGAAAATTTAAGGCTTTTCGAAAAGGTATCAATGATATGAGGCATCATCCCCTAGTCAGGTCATCGTTCTGGAATGCATCTAAAACATTGTCTCCATGCAAGTCATATCCCTTAAGTACTGAGTCCATACTCAACCTCTTCATTTGATTGCCTCCATTGCGACTTGCGAAGAACCACTATTGTTGTAGTAGTTCCTAATTTGGTGAGTCTCTGGACGTAGTGGGAGTGAATAGGTGGTTCATTCAACCATTCTTGGTATCATTCCTCTCCGATTTTTCTCTTAATTCAGCCTTCTCTCGATTTGAAACTGCCGTGGGGTGCAACGGAAGATGGGGAGGGCAGGTCGCTCATCACTAGAATCATAATAATTTCGAAAAAGATACATTGAACATGCTTAGTACAGAAATCTATGATATCACTAGTAAGCATGTCGACAATGCATGATTAATTGGTTTGACGATTGAAATAATTACATTAATATACCAAACAATTACTATTACCGTCATTGTCCCGGGATTGTGGCTAGAACATGCAATGTTACAATCGGCAGTGGTGAAGCGGCTTGTCCATTTTCATCTACCAAATGCGCCTTGCGGTATGCTTCTCCTGATAAGAGCTTCCAACGTTTTGGAACCGTGTTTGAATATTTTGTGCATATGAACTCGATTTCTCAATCTGCATCATCATGACACTGTAAACATTAATCTCTTATTCGCGATCGACATGGATAAAATAAATAAATTCAATTAGATAATGAAGATAACAAATAAAATATGAAGTAAATATTACATCTCGAGATCGATAAGGAAGAACTCCGCGATGGACTTTGAGAAATATTATGGAACGAGATGAATTTTCGAAGAATTTTCCATTCGATACAATTATGGATATTTTCTCCTCACATTTTGGAGCCAAATCAACAATAAATATTTGGTGTACATACCTAAAAGTTAATTTCAAAGGTTTCCTTTTATGGGCACCTATTGTTATCGGTACTAATGTGCATGAAGACCACACCGAGCATTTTAGGTTATTGTCGCACTCGGTGTTGTGTTATTAATTCACACACCGGTGCGAGTAGATAACTGACGCGACCGAATAGCGCAAATATGCACGACTTTATCTTTTTTAAGTGAAAAAAGCGGTGAATTGAAAAATGAGCGGGCAAATTATTTTTCGAAAATCTAGTTTCATAAAATTATCTAAATAGTATCGATTATTTCATTACTGCTTTGCAAAAAAACAAATCGAGATATTTGCACGAGAGACAAGGACCGAGAGAAACGTAGAGCAACGCTGTGAGCACGAGAGCGAAACATACATTTCGAACCGAAACTATTGCGTAGAAACATAATTTCAAACATCCGGTGATTCAAACCCTCGAGTATTGAACTTCAAACCATCCGTGATTAAATTTTACTTTATAACAAATTTGATCTTTATAGTTTTAAAGTTTTATTTAATACATGGTAAGTAAAAATTCTTAAATTTCATCGTTCATTTTCGAGATAAACACATCCATTCTTACACTAAACCGTTGATTTTTTTGTTTACGCTCTTGCTTCTTCCCTTCGTTTACGTGACTTCGGCATCAGGGCTTTTCATTTTGTAGAATTATAGGGGTTTAGAATGTATTGATAAAAATATAGGCCTTTATGACATCTAACTCGACGCACTTTGCAGAGTCAGATCCCAATCCACGTTTCGACCCTTCCGTGAACTTTTAGAAAAACATAATTTTTTAATCGATGCGCGTAAACATGGCGCACCGGTGCGCTATTTTTATTATAGCGCACCCAACACATATTGTTTGATCAGATAAAAACAAATTTACGATAGTCCGTATCACCCGACGTAAAATAGCACACTCTGAGCGCTATTTTTATTATAGTGCACCGCGCACGTAATGTTAGATAAAAAGAATTTAAAAACATATTTTTTTTATCCATTGCACCTTTTGTGTAAATTAGCGCACCGGTGTGCTCATTTCATTATAGCACACCGTGCACGTACTGTTTTGGATAAAAAACAAATATTTTATGTCCGTGTTGGGTGGTACACCGATGACACACAACGCAGGTCTCCTCTGCGAGCACAGAGCACCGGAGGGTGGTCCCATGTTTTTTCTCCGATTTCGTTTATAAGAACATGTCGCACCGCTCCTCCACGACATCTTACGCTACAAAAACTAACACTAGAATATGTTTATTGATTTTGTTCCGTGTTAATCGGTGCCGCGACTAACATATAATGCACACTGGTCTCCTTGCTGATAGAGAGCAACGTGCGATGTTCCTAACGCTGTTTTGGCAAGTGCATTTATAATAACACGCCGCGCCGACGTCAGTGTGCGTTTACTTCTTCAAAGGCACACGTCTTTGCTTGATACCTCGGGTGAGTCTGTGATTTATTTATAAAAATATTAATGAATGGTATGGTGCATATTTCCACATTGATAAAGAAATGGCTCGCAAGAGATCAACTAAGAAAAAATACTAATGATAGCACATCGAGATAGGCAAAGTTCTTTTTGTAAATTCTTTACAAAAAATTATTATTTTTGAACTAGATGTAAGTGTAAGTAATAACATGTATTGTTTACGTGTGCATCATGCAAAAGCCACAAAATGACGAAGCTCGATAAGATTATTTCTGATGCGAGGACCGCAAGAGCGTAAAAGCTCGATGGAAAATATTGCAGAACGATGAATCGTGTGAATGAAAAAAATATCATCGATTCAAGATGCGAGTTTTCTACTTTTCATTAGTAATATCAGCACACAAGGAAAAGACCCTCTAGCGGATGTTTTTTGACGGAACACGAGAAAAATACCTCCATACATCCGTTTCTAGCGGAGGCTTCTAGTGGAGGTTGGCTTCGGGTGGAGGGGTTTTGCGATGACAGCCTGCTCGAAACGCGCTTACCATTAAACGTCGCGGTGCCTCTCGAGCCGCGAAAGCACCGGTGCGGACAGTGCAGCTGCACGGACACGCACACTCCGTGCACTCCATCGCATGCACCGTGCGTCTTATTACTCTATACCACGGTGCATGACAACTCTTCGGCACGATCGCTATAAAACACCATGCACCACCGAGCACTTTCGAAGTGGTAGAGATAGAGCGCATCGGTGCATCATAATACAACCCGCCAAAACACAAGCCCAGACTCGGTGCGTTTTGCAGAGCAGAAACCAAATAGGTAATGCCTATAAACCACGCGCACCGGTAACAGGGTTAGATTCACGCGCACAAAAAACGGATTTTTTAGTTTGTCCCGATGCTTCACGAGCTCTCGGTAACTTGCGATGCGCACGCCTACCATAGAATGCACTCGCGCACAAAAACATTGGCACACCGGACAGCGCATGCGCGACGTACACACACACCTTTGGACAAAGATCACTGCCGACTGTAAACGCACCCGTGCCTCACTCACTCTTCCGATGCCGGTGCATCATAAAACACCGCGCCAAAACAGACGTGCACTGGTGCATTCTTGTCAAGAGCACCGTGTGCGCCTATAAACCGCACGCACCGAAATAGCGTGCATACAAAAACAATTAAGGCCACCGAGCTTTACAACTATTCCGTCACCGGTAAGCTTACAGACATATTCCGCCCCTCGGTGCATCATCAAAAATTCTCATGCACAAAGCTGAAAACATCTCGGGTGCGTGTTAGGGAACCGGCCCGGGTGTGCATTATAAAACAAAGACGCGCCAAAATTTGACACCACACTCGTGCGGTTGTAAGTAGTCATCATAGAGCACCTAGAAACCCGCGCACACGGAAGCAGGGTTTAAACATTCACTGCGCCCAAAAAAACCTCATTTTTCACTTTCCTGGCGATGCTCTAGCAGCTCTCAAGCACCGGTGCCATTTTCCCTTCTACTGAGCCGCCCCGCTACGCCCGGTGCCTCCCGACAGCACCCATCGCACGCACTGTCGCTCTCTGCATTGGTCACGATCTCCAGCTTGCATTTTGAAAAATGGTGGGAAATATTTTTCTTTTGCAAATTTTACGACTAATATGCCTCCTCGACGAGTGAAATGCACAGTGGTTTTTCTTAGTTCCTCCCATAATTAAAGGCTTTTAGCAGATTAGAAATTCAAATAACCTTAAAAATAACCATTAAAAAAGTATAAATATGTCGCGCTGGTGCGCCGAGCTCGGTCGGCTCGCATCAGTATCAGCGGTGCTCAGTCGTGTACCATGGTATGGGTTTCGCCACCGAGGCTAATGCCCGGTATCCGCACCGCTTTTCGGGGCGGTACGAAAAGGCGTCTACATAATTTTAAACTAAAAAATAAAATAAAAGGCGGTGCGCCATCCCAGCTGGGCACACGTTGGACCGCGGGGAATCACGGTGTGGTGCGTTGACGGAGTATCCGCCCTGGTGTATGTCGCGCATATACGTATTCTGGATTACTGAGGGTCGTGGTGCGTCTGCATGAGCCAAAAGACCACACCGCCGACTATGCACTTTTCATGAAGTCGGTGTCAGACGACACGTACCATACGCGTCGTCATGGCGTATATTTTCAGCTACGGCCCTGCCTGCTATTACGCAACTTAGATATAGCCACCGAGTGCTTGGAAAAATTTGACAGCTGCACCAGGTCAGCAGGCGCGAGATGTATTTCATTAGGGGCATCGGCCGTGCGCGTCTAGAATCATAGGACACGACGCTGCACCCAGGAAACGTGGCTTAGTTTTTATGGCACGTACTCTGTCTGGTTTTGTTTTTTTTCAAAAAACAAATACATATGTATATTCGTGAAATACATGTATGTTTTAATAATATTATTTAATATGGCAATGATTCGAGAGAGAAGAGGAGGAAACGAAACGGCACAACGGTGAACGGTAATGTACATGATTCGCCAATGGGAGGCTCCGAGAGAGGAAGAGAGATGCATGCCTCGCTCCCATTACTACGCAGATGCACTGAGGATCCTTAGGCGTGTGAGGCCTCTCGCCAAGTTCTATGAGGAGGTCTGACTTTCCTAAAGGCCCATAGTGTGTTTCTGAGACATCTTATCCCGCGGGTGGAATGCCCACCACCGGAGCTTTCCGGAGTTGGTCCCGAGCCAAAGGTACACACCCACTAAGGAGGATATTTATTTTATTACGGGACTATCGAGGAGAGGGGTGGATTTTCCCGCATTCCCCGCACGTGCCGGCTGGTTGTGCTAGCTGGTGGAGTCGGTGAAGCTACTCCCGGAGAGATACAACGAGCACATGTCTCTTGTCTCCTTCGAGTTTCGTACACCGGAGGCAGCTTACGTATAGCAGTGCTTTGGTAGCGAGGACAAAGGACGTGCAGTGCCTCTCTCTTATCATTTTCGACCATTTCTCAACACCAGAGTGACAGGCAACACATTAGTTTCCTCGCTTTTTTATATTATGCTGATTCTTTAGTACAACAACACGCCACTTGTGAGGTGGTCTCGCCATTTTTGCGGCTTAGTTTTGCACGGCCTTAGATAGATGTCGTGCTTCCATGCACAAGGGAGTGGGTCAACTTCCCTTTTGCTTTCTAGAGCTGTTTTTGTTTATTTTTTTGAGAGCAGAGATGAGACCTAGTTTTTGTTCGACGACACTTTCGTAGGCCGATGTTTGAGGCCCGGATGCACATTTGCGGAGTGATGCCCAAGAGGGGAGACACTATGTTTCCGACCAGCGGACATCACATGATTCGCTGGCCTTACTAGCCAAATCTGTTGCACCTGTGGCTGCATCCCTTTCATTATGCTCCCATGTCCTTTATGCTGGATTAGATTGGTGAGGTGTCCCAACATCCTCTTCACGATGATGAGCTGCGCCGAGATGATAGAGGTATTATTATTGTGTTTATGTATATTTATTCTTAACATGTTCTTTAACTTGTTTTTATTAAATTGTGTAATGAAATTGTCTAATTATTGTTGTGATACTTGTAGTATATTTTGCGGTGAGACATTGGCTCTTTTGATGGCGAGGAGATGTCGGATCCACCACATGATCCAGGTTTGGATCTGATGATGACGATCGTGAAATGGTCGATGCCGAGGATGATCATGATGAGGATGAGGCCAGTGTAGGCGAGGAGACATGCTCATACTCATGGTGCACCGGTACCACCTTTGCTAGGCACGGTCGACCCGAGACTAGATATAGGATGGAGTTGGGCAAACCAACTCGCGGCATTGATTTTTGATGCGGCATCGAGGCTCATTACAGACATACACAGCCGATGATAGGTCGTTACGGATGTGGAGAGGCATATCGCGTGACACGTACGGCCCAATGCGGCATGTCGGAGAGCTATGATAGTTTACGCGACCGAGGAGGACTATCCGTTGCTGTGAGCAGGCCGAGCCGGTGGCATGCGATGGACAGCTCTACGAGCTAGCAGACTCACATGCATCTCATGATCGTTCACCTCGTGGCGTGCTCGATGAGCATGAGGCTCCACCGGCAAGCATCTCGAGAGTCATCATGAAGATGAGGCTAGACCCAGCAACCACGTCTGCACGAACCCGCAACATCCATCAAGACTGGTCATGATCATGAGCAAAGCCGCGACCATCGACGCGAGGCGCACTATTAACCCGAGCAAAGCCTCCACTACCACACTCATATTGATGTTGTACTACCACTGCGGATACATCCATCAATACTAGTGATCATGATCATGAGCAAGCTCGACGATCGCACTTTAGGTGTGCACTCTGTCCTTCAGTGAGCAAGCATCCACCTGCATCGCTATCGATGTTGTTATACTACCACCGCGCACTTGATCCATGACATTTATATTACATATAGCTTGTATATTTCTTTTAACATTATATATATATATATATATATATATATATATATGGTCCATGTATTTTATGTTCATGTTGCAATTGTACTTAATTTTTCATGTTGGTGATCATCATGATGTGTGTATATTGTTAGGTCGTATATATGTTCATTTAATGTTTAGTCTTGATACGTATGTGTATATGTGATAGTCATGAGTTATTTGACATATATCGAGATGTATATTTGATGTTTGTGTTGTGATGATGTTAATATATAATGTTAATTTGATGTTTGAATGTGTTTATTAGTCGAATACATGCTTTTCTGTCGTATGGTTATCATGATCGTGATGATGTTTATTAATTAATTTAATATTAAATGACCATGATATTTATTAAATATTATGTCATGATTGTAATTGTAATTTTAAATTTTAATTGTATGTAAAACTCGTAAAATTGTATTTGTATTCGTACTAATTGTAATTTTAACTCGTAATTGTATGTAAAATATTTATTAATGTAAAATTTTAATTGTAATTGTAATATTTAATTTATTCTCGAAATGATTGTAAT
This sequence comes from Pinus albicaulis, assembly GCA_034641835.2. Classification (NCBI taxonomy): domain Eukaryota; kingdom Viridiplantae; phylum Streptophyta; class Pinopsida; order Pinales; family Pinaceae; genus Pinus; species Pinus albicaulis. Next base: position 784,986,283 of record CM076584.1, read on the forward strand.
TGTATATATGAAAAATTGTAAAATTGTAATTGTATTTTTAATTGTAATTTTAATTTTAAATTGTATGTAAAATATATGTAAACATTGTAATTGTAATTGTAAATGTAATTCTATGTAAAATAATGTAAATTGTATGTACAATTCTGAAAATTGTAAATTGTATTTGCAATTGTAATTTTAATTGAATTGTATGTAAAATATTTAGTAATTGTAATTGTAAATGTAATTCTATGTAAAATTTTAAAATTGTAATTGTATTTGTAATTGTAATTTTAATTGAATTGTATGTAAAATATTTGTAAAATTGTAATTGTAATTGTAAATTGTAATTCTATGTAAAATTGTAAATGTAATTGTATGTAAAATTCTAAAATTGTAATTGTATTTGTAATTGTAATTTTAATTGAATCGTATATAAAATATTTGTAAAATTGTAATTGTAATTGTAAATGTAATTCTATGTAAAATTGTAAATGTAATTGTATGTACATCATTGTAATTGTAGTTATAATCGTAATTCATGTATGTGAAATTGTAATTTAATTGTAATTTAATTGTAATTTTAATTTTAATTGTAATTCGTATGTAAAATATTTGTAAAAATCTTTAATTCTATTAATGTGAAAATTTTAATTGTATTAATGTGAAAACTATAAATATTTAAATTTGTAAATTTGCAAATAATTGTAAAATAACAAATCTAGAATAATATGAATTTTTGTAACGTAATAAAGTTTAGAAAATAATGAAAATAAATTCATGTACTTTATAATTATCATTATTTATTATGATCTTACTATATATAAGAACTTTATATACTCCGGTGCGTTTTCATCATCCTAACACGCATCCCGGTGTGTCTTATTAAGAAGACGCACCGGTGCATCACAACTCTTCCGCACTCGGTAACGAATAAAATGAAATATAAAAAAATGCAACTTCTATAAGTGAAAGAGCGGCAATTTGAAAAATAGGGCAGGGAAACTATTTTTCGAAAAATCTAATTTCATAAAATAATTCTTTAAATACTGCAAACACTTTTCACTATTTCACTATTTTTGCTAAATTTTGAGCCGTATATCTGCAAGAGACAAACACTGAGCAAGAGAGCACGAGGGCACCAGAGAGAAGTGAAATACGTTCAAACGCGTTTACTTTAGACAATCGTAAACCAAACCTCCGTGATTCAAACCCTATATCATAGAATTTCAAACCATCTCGTGATTAAATTTGACTATTTTTTCTACTTTTTTCTCGCAGCTTTATCCATTTTTACCCCAACCATTCATCTTTCTTCTCCCTATTTTCGTGATTTTCCAGTAATTAGGGTTTTTCTTATTTTAGACGTATCGTCCAACCCAGACCGGATGATTCTTGCATAATCGAGATTGCAATCCATTCGTCCATTGTGTGCCAATGTTTGCTATGAATGAAAATAGATTTTTCTATATCGTATGCGCTCCCGCACACAGCCTGCCACCGCACTAGTGCACCGTATTATGCGGTGCACGCGCAAGTACTATGCAGTATTGAAAACATCGGCAATCCGTGCGCCAAATCTAAAAATAGCAACTCAGCTGCATACGAACTCAGAAAGCAAGCACCATACGGTGGCATGACACCATTTATATGGATACGGTGTAGCAGCAGTTACAGAGCACCGCCACGCACCGTTATGTCTATTACACGTATCTATTTTTGTGGTAGCATAGTACGCACACCAATGCACCGTATGGTGTATTATATTGTTTTTCGTGCGTAAGGCTAATATCCCCATGCACTGATGCCTACAATGCGAACCTCTATGAAAGGCGCACCAAATAGGTGTCTTAAGCATTTAATAAATCACTAAAGCTGGATAGAATTTAATTTATAAATATATTAATGAAATGATATATACAGGTTTCAGATTGATAGAAGAAATGTTTTGACAAGAGATCAAGTAATAAAAAATACTCGTTAACACGCCAATGTAAGAAAGAGGCAAGTAATGCCAGGGAAATCTCCTTTATAAAAATATTATTATTTTTTGAACTATATGTAAGCTTTAACTAATATGTATCGTTTAACCTATCATGCAGTAGCCACAAAATGTGATGAAGCTCGATATGATTATTTTTGATCTAGGACTGTGTATGAGCATAAAATTTTAATGGAAAGTTCTTTCATGTGATGAATCGAGTTGAATAGGTACAATGTACTATCGATCCAATATGCAGTTTTTTAATTATCATTAATAATATACTTAAAATTATTAGACGACATGTGTCAAAGAATCTAGCTAATTCACATGTGTTTAATGTTCTACAAGGACCAACAACCTCGAAGAAAGGAATGTTGTTCTAAGAAAAGATAGAACATGAAAATAAAAATGAATTGCCCCTTAGCCTCATCTTAGAGATGCTGAAAGGAAGCATTTAACGAAAGGAAAACTTTATGCGACAGCTTTGAGGGATATAGTGGAATCGAATGTATAGACGTGCTCTTTCCAATAACGACAATGTGCTTCAAATGTGAAGATGTAAACTCACTGAATTTTTTATCATTGGGTAGCAATAAATGTAAACAATTTAGCACTAAATATTAATTTTCAAGAGAATTTTCTTGTAGAGGAAAGAAAGAGAAAATGGAACCCATTTGTTGGTCACATAAAGACAGAGTTTCATAGGAAGAAAAGTGGTTGGATTCTAATGTTAGTGAGTAATTTGTTACTTCCTGAGACACTAACTTAGATTTCATTTTTGTATTTTTAAGTTGTTTTACGAAAAATCATCATTGAATGTCTTCAAACAGTGTGCTAACATACAAAGAAGAACCATCGCACTAATTGATTGAAATTGGGTTAAATATGGGTTGTGAATATATGTTGGCATATCATAATTTAATTGTGGAATCTGTAAAGCATCTATCGATCTTGTTTTACTTAGCTCCATCTATATATCTAATAGGAAAAACATCTTTTATATTAAATGTATGATTTGTTATGGGGTATAGAACTTGCGAGGAAAACAAAGTATGGGAACTGCCGTAACGGATGAAATTTTGAAAGATGGCATGGTACATGGTTTTGTAATAATGTGTACAGTTTATGAGTCGATTTTTGCTATGGTATGTCATTTTCTTTTTTCGATTTACATTGATGTATATTATTTAATATTGCAATTTTCATTATTCTCACCAATGTATATACACTCATTTCAGCTTTACTTTTTATGTTTCGTAGATGGAAGGTGAAGAAGAAGAACAATCAACGTCATGAATACAACATTCTTGAAAAATAACCCAAGTCATGGAAGTAGCTCTAGCAAGTGATGAATCGTCAAGCTAAAGAATGATGATCACTATGTTTGGATATCAAAGCAAGGCATTTTATTTTTTGAAATATGTTTGTGAAATCATACATTTTGTTTAATGTAATGGACATAGTATCCCAATTTAAAGACAAAGGGATATGAATAACTCTCCCATTTTGTATGATAAATACCGTGTTATATATATATATATATATATATATATATATATATATATATATATATATATATATATATATAATCATAAAATATGTTTTAATTTATTCTATTGCGTCTCCTCCATTCTCGTCTAATAGCTGCATCTCCTCCATTGTCGCTTTTCAAATGAACTAATAAAAAATTAATTCATATGAATATTGTTATAAGCACTAGTACAAAACAATGGCTAATTAAAGTTACTAAAAAAATGACTAAAATTTGCATATAAACGGTGATTATTTCATGTCAATCGGTGACCAATAGCAGAGCTAATTTACAAAGATTTCCAGCACGCCAACTTTTTGGTCATTTTTAGCTTAGTCATTAATTGGTTATCTCAATTTTGTTATTTAGTTGTACCCTTTGGTCATTGATTTGGTCATCGATTTATTCACTCGATTTGATCATTTGATTTGGTCATTGATTTAGTCATTCATTTGGTTACTCATTTGGTCTTTGATTTCGTCGCTGGATGTCACAATTAATGGACCAAATATACCACAAAAATATATTACCATATGACTCATGCAGAGAAACCAATTAATGACCACAATATGTTGGTTTCCATATAAGATACTCTGGTAAATTATTAGCTTACCAATAGTCATATATATGCAAATTTTAGCCATCGCAGAACTGAAACCAATCTAATGACCAATAAGACATGTGACTAAATTTTAGTCGTGTTATAAGATACCGTAAATTAGCTACTAATAGTCATATATATGCAAGTAAAATTTAGTCGTCATTATCAGCAGTCACAAATTTACCACATGCGGTAGCCATTTATTCATTATATAATGACTAATTTAGTTGTTTATATTCATTGCATTTACTTATCATTAATAACTCATTATAAATGTAACAATTTAGTCGTATATTCATTTTATTTGTGTTCATTATTAATCAACATAAATTGTATTTTGTATGATTTTAAAAAATGTCATAAAATTTGCAGTGTTCATCTAATATGAAAACACAAAGCTCGCATATTTTAATTACAATACTAAACAACATCAAGTGCAACTATAAATAATTTCAATCACATAGCACCATATTACATGAAATGTTAAAGTGACACATAACATGAAAGCTCAAACTGAAGATTGGGCTTCGGACTAATCACACTTTACACATGAAATGATGTTTCATCACTTCAAAACATTATCGTGGTGCTATCAAGGCATTACAGAATTCACCAACTCAAGACTTGATCATTAGCCTTTAGTGTGTGTGTCTTATGGCGAGATACTGGCCCTAAGGGTATCACCAGACCATTTCTCCTCTCTTTTTCATTTGCTGCTCCAAATGTTATTGCCTTCCGCCTCCTCTTTTCAATTCATGCTCTCTTTACCATCAACATTGATTTAGCTTTTCTCGAAAACAAAAGAAAATACAATGCAAAGGTAAGACATGAAAGACAATGAACACTAGAATATAACATATAAATTAGACTATAAAACAGCTTTATACAACATATAATCCTACACACCAACAATGTCAAAGCACTCTCCTTTAGCATCAATTTCCTGCAGAAATAAATGTCAAAATTATTCTTTCCTGCATTTCTCACCATGCTACATACGATAAATTGAAAATCACATGAAAACCAAGAGCAAACCATTTTTCTAACCAAAACATATATATATTAGTGCTCTCTAACAAAATCTCCTTCATTGTAATATTAACAAATGAAAAGAGAGCTAGTGACCATTTGTGTTGTTTGACTTTGCCTATTTTTGTTATAAAGAGCTCGAGTCCAGGAACCAAAAATGTGAGCAACGAGCATAAAACCAACCAGTCCATTCACTGCACAACATGATGAGATCACAGATAAACCACAGCAAATTGACTCAAGCATTAAAATTAAGTGAGCAGACTACCTTGACGGAAATTTTAGTTTCTCTGAGAAATACTCAAAATCCCCTCGTTTGCTTAATAAGCTTCACGGCTGTGTACCCTCACATCCTTGATTTCCTCACATCCCGACAAAGAATATCCCTTCAACAAACCGAAGCTGTGTGAGAAACCTACCAAGTAACCTTTCAAGAGCCTCGTGCATCAATAGGAGCATCCTCCAATGAAAATAGTGCAGCCTCCAAACTAGAAACATCAAAATTATATATAGTTATAATTCATACGCACATGACCATAGACCGAAAGGCAAAGTCTCCGAAATAAACTCAAACTTGAATAAGAACAAACACAAAATTTCAATTTTTGCTTTATATGCAGCAGCCATTTGATAATAGCTCACCTCAGCGATCCATGTTTCTGTGCAGTATTTGGTGTCTTTTTTATGTGGAAAATTTTATAATGGGGCTAGATGTTTCTCGATTCCTCTTTCTATCTGGATCTGAGTTGAAATATGGCTACGCATTGGATTTTTGCTCAGTTTGTAAATGAAAACATAGAGTTCTTTTTCTCCTTTTCTCGTTTTTCTCCCTTTACATATATATATGTTGTGAATTTGCACACTTTTAAACAAAATAAACGTAAATAAGTGTTAATATATGTTTTAACATATTGCAATTCTTTAAAAATAAATATACAATTTAAAAATTTGATAGCTAGGAGTTTTGGATTCCACCCACCTAAGAACCAAATAAGAGAGTGGTAAAATAGTAACTATTTTACTAATATACTAATATTGATAACCGTAAGTCATCTTTGAGTTGCCTATATCTAATGTGCTGATAAAAGAATCCTTTTACATATGTATCACATAGGAATGTTAACCGTAAATCATTTTAGCATAACATAGGAAAGTTGACCGCCATTACAACATCTCTACTCATGTTGATGATTGAATTATGTGAATGGGGATGGAAGGCGATCCCATATTTTTCTCGCTACGTCTTCCGAATGGCGCCCGCAATCCTGAGACGCATAATATGCAGGGGCTTCGACACACACGCTATGAAGATCGCAGCACGGACGATCGCATGTTTCAGCTCTGTAGGGTTTTCGCCGGATTTCCTGCCACCAAGCCCGTAGCCTCCCGATTTCGCGACCTTATCCCTCATTTCCTTTCACCGTTGCACTTTTCACGACCCGCGCTCTTCCGCAACCATCGATCGACCCGCATCAAATGCCATGGAGGACAAGCTTCGCTGGGATTATCTCCCCGACCCATTGGAGGACGAGAGCCATGGGACTATTCTGACGCGCCGGAGGGCTTTCACCGATCCGTCCACTCTGCGATACTCCCCGTATTTTCTCGCGTTCGCGTTGTGCACCCTCTCGCATCTCCAAGCGCTTTCCGCATGGATCTAGGGCTTCCACCCTCGGCCTCATTTTTCTCCTCGAGGGATCTTTCTTCCCCGGCCTCACCACCTCGGGCCTCCCCACCACCCGCACGGCTAGAGGCGTCGCCTTCCCCGTAGGCCGATCCCGGCGGCTATCTCCGTGTTGTTATCGTCATCTCACCATTCTTTCCGACATCCCTCCCGCCTGTCGCCAGCCTCCTCTCCCCGGATCCTATACCTTCGCTTTCTCGCTTTCACATGCGCACGCTCGAACTGGCCCCCCGACCCAACCCCTCGCAAACGACGCCGCGCTCCATCCGGGCATGTTTCGGCGCGGCACTCTCCCTATCGGGACCACTCACATTCGGGCGCCGGGATGATCGAGGAACCCACTCCTACTGGGCAAGGTGGGAGCAACTCCTTCTGACCCCAACCGCGCTCATCCGTGCAGTTTGAGATGTGTTAAGAAAGGCATGCGTGGCATCGACCTCGCATCTCGCAGGACCAAAACACAGATGGGCGATGCACTCGCACACGGCAAATAGCTTTTGACTCGGACACATTTTTGCCGGGAAATAACACTGAGCGACTATTTTCAGCTCATGGACCATGGAGATTTGGGGATAGTTTATTGATGTTTTACCCTTTTTCATCATTCTCCCCAAAGGATGGTTCGCACTCGCCTCAATCGCGGCCGAACACCCGCAATGGGTACTTTCCCATTATCGGGCACATGTAACAAGCTGTGCGTTTGAAGAGATGGAGCTCCTCTATTTGACCCGAGCGAGAGCACTTTTGGCAAGCCGGACCCATCCTGGGGTTCACCACTGGCCTCCGAAGCGTCCTATGCACTTTTGGCCCGAGGACAGCCTTCGCACACATTGGCAATGCTCTTGAAGTCCTATCTTCCGATCATGCCAAAGTCCATATGGCAATGTGCCCATCAAGGACCATGGCTCGCATTTTGGCACATTTTTGGACACCGCAGAGGGCTTCGAAGATTCCATTACATTGCGATGGAAGAAATTTACCCAAATCCAACCCTCAGATTATGAAGGCGTGCTCATCGACGCAGAAGATGTCACGAGATCGGGCATCTCCCACAAGGACCGCCCACTCGTAGAAGAAGGCTCCACGCCTCCCCACCGAATATGCTCCCGCATCAACCTCCACAGCACGAGTGCCCACTCGCGAAGACTTCTCGAAACATGGTCGACTCTCAAGCCGCGTGCTCCGAATGCAGCCCCTACCGCCCGATCCACACCTCGACCCCCTTCGCCGTGCACTACCCGCTCCGCGAGTAGTCGTCGTACGCCCAGACTCGCGAGTATTACTTCTACTCCCTCACTCGCTCTCGATTTTTTTTGTCGTATCTATTGTCATTCCAATCATTGGTCCTTCTCTCTCGTATCCGGGCCGACATTCCCCTCCTCTCCCTCTCCCTTTTTCCACGACTCTATACCTTCTCCATTCTCCTCTCCTCTCGAGGCCTCATCCGACTCTGCATGTGCCCACTCATACTTTCTCGCATCCCTCTCCAAGCTATCTTCCGCATCTCCGCGATTAGTTAGCATTCCCCCTCCCAAGATCGGTAGGCATCTTCTCGTGGTCACAAATCATATATTTCTAAAGCCATTGTCCAAGCTTGCTCGGAGGCAGCTGCGTGGACGTCAACACACTCTCGACAGTGGTCTCAGAGTACACAGACAGCCCATGCATCCGTTCCCTCATGATTATTGTCTCCTCTCAATCGACGTGGCCCTGCAATCTCGTGCCAGAGCCATGCACTTCGTCGTCTATTTGAATCCACCCCTTGTGATATATTATTTTCCTCCAAGAGACCTCTTGGCGAATCATCGATCGTCAATATTCTGCAAGGCATGCTCGCGATGCAACCTTTCGTGCTCACGGATGCTCGTAGCCGGATCGGGCACATTGCGACCAGGCATCAATCCTCGCTGATAAATCTCCCCAGCCATCTAGAGGGAAAGTGGACACTTGGGGGCCAACATACAATCGACTCGACGTAATCTTCCCTTTTGCAGATCTTCAACATATAGGGGCCGTGCTCTGACCGGATCACACTCGGGCATCATTTCCTCAACCTCCCCCTCATGAATCCCGACAGCTCTATACTCGCGGGCGACCTCAATCCTCCTCCTGCCTACGCCTGAATCACGGACATTCCCGCCCAATCTTCCGATCCCCTATCCCACAGCATCCGGTACCCTCATTGAAATTCACTCGTGCTCTGTGGACATCTCGTCCCAAACTACAACCTACTCGCATAATAAGAGTGACGGTGACAAGCCTCCTTTCGCCAAACGACTGGACAAATTCTTGGTCCATGAGGCAGCCTCGCTGCATCATCCCCAAATCTCACTCGGCAAACATGCGGGTAGACAGACACTCTCGATCACTCTCCCATTTTTATGGAACTTGGCTGACACACACCAAAGCCAAGGGCACCCTTCAAATTAAATGCTACATGGCTTGAGGATGCATCCTATATGTTAAAATTGTCACCTCTAAGATCGACTAACCATATAGGATCCACCCCACCTCGCATCTACTACTCTCTCTTCAACTACAAGATGAAATAGGGCCAAGAGGTGCTCACCAAAGCTTTGGGGCAAAGGAGAAGCGAAACTTGCCGCAATGAGTACCACCGACCATCGGGGATTTGAAACAGCCATGAATCAAAGGCTCCGGATCTACTCGCCGGAATCCGAGCGCACCAAGATCCGGCAGGCTCTACGAAGAGACATGGCACCTCCGAAAGTAGCCATCCGGGCCGAAAGCTTCTGGACAGAGAACACTGACCAACCATTCACTTGCTCAACATAAGAGATCATAGTATAAACCACAAAATTGATTATGGCATTAAAATCGTGAGCATACCACCTTGAAATTTTCTTCTCGGAGAAATACCCCAAAAATCTCGTTTCTAATAAGCTTCCCCGCTATGTACCATCCTTCATTTCCCTTGTTATATCTCGAATAAAGAATATCCCTTCAACAACCCAGCCTTTGCAAGAATCCTACCAAGTAACGCAAGGAGCCTCGCGCACCAATAGTAGCATCCTCCAATGAAAATAGTACAAGCCTCCAACCCCAGAAACATCAAAAGAACATATAAAGTTATAATTCCATAATCGCACACGACCACAGACCGCAGTATTTCTCGACACAAACTCAAACTTGAATAAGAACAAACACAAAATTTCAAGCTACCCTCTCGCTAGTAAGTCCCCCATTTAGCAAGAAAGGCTCAAACTTTCATAAATATGTATGTAGATTCACAAAAAGATCATAAATCTCAACATCTTTTCATTTACAAAATAATCTAACACATTCCAAAAGCGAAATCTCCTCTATGAAGCCACATAGAAAAGATGACAGGATATCCATTTCTAGAGGAAGCATGAGAATTCTACCTCGCTTTTAGCCTAACATTCTTGATGCATCAGCGATATATAACCGGAGAATAGCAACCAAGTTAAAATGGACAGTAAACCCGAAATGTTACACCTCCTTTTCACCTTCTTTAGCATTTTTGCTTGGTCTAAGCAAGCCCGATCGACAATCTACCAAAGACTCTCATGGCGCACGAATTCTCACTGGGCCCAGCCTGGCCAGTCCGTATGTGGTTCTCGCATGGCATTCTTAAGGAAGTGGTCTGGGCTGTATGATTCCATCTTCTCGCAAAACAATATCAAACCATGCAACGTGGTTTAATTGCACCATTTTAAGCTATGATTTTCCAAACCCTTGTCGCCTTTCGCTGACAACCGAAGTAACAAAGAAACAATATAACTCATTCAAAAATAACACACTCCGAAAGCAGTGGAAAAAAACAACAGATGGTAAAACAAAATACTTTGAATTTTCATGTCAGCCTTTCACTCACAAAATTCTAAATCCCATTCTCCAACATGTAAGCAAAATCGTAAACTGTTAAAATTTAGCAAATACCAATAGCTAACTCCTAAATATGTCATAAAAGGAACCTAAGAGAAATTGTCAAGAAAAACCATAATCCTCAAGTCATAAATTTAAAAATAGATAAGATTGATATATGAATACTTTGTAAAACACGCTCAGTTCTAAACATAATGCAGTGAAGAGGACAAAATAATTTGATGATGCTAACCTAGTAGTCAAAATCCCAAGAAATCAAAAGCGAAAACACCAAACTAAGATTGCCATATATTCATTACCGATCTCAGGTCCATCCTCTAGCATCTTTCCACTATCCTCGCTTTAAGCTTCGGGAGGTATTGAGAATCTAGCTTCCTCCAACACAGGGCCACAACGAGTCTCCAATACTTTTGCCACCATCTCTGTTACACTTCGTTTCACCTTCTTTGGCATTTTTTGCTTGGCCTAAGCAAGCCTGACAACAATCTGCAACACTTTATTTATGGTGCATCAGACCCCATTTAATTGCAGCTCCGTCATAGTCTGTATGTGGTTCTGCATGGCATTCAGAAAGAAGTGGCCTGCCAAGTATGATTACATCTTCTGCAGAAATAATATCAAACTATGCATCAAGCTTTAATTGCACCATTTTAAGCTAGGATTCTCCAAACCCTTGTTGCCCTTGGACAAATTGAAGTAACAAAGAAACAAAATAACTCATTCAAAAATAACACACCTGGGGAAAGGTGGAAAAGAAAATATATGTTAAAACAAAATACTTTGAATTTTAATAGTTCTTCACTGCAAAATGCTAAATTCCATTCTCCAGCACGTAAGTAATCAAATTGTTAAATTTAGAAACGTAACAATAACCTTAAATATTCTGAAACAAGGAACCTAGAGAAATTGTCAGGAAACCATAATCCTCAAGTCATAAACTTAAAAATAGATAAGACTGCTATATGAATACTTTGTAAAACACGCTCAATTCAAGACATAATGTAGTGAAGAGGAAAAAATAATTTGGTGATGCTAACTTAGTAGTCAAAATCCCAAGAAATCAAAAGCGAAAACACCAAACTAAGATTGCCCATATATTCATTACCGATCTCAGGTCCATCCTCCAGCATCTTTCCACTATCCTCGCTTGAAGCTTCGGGAGGTAATGAGAATCCAACTTCCTCCAACATAGGGCCCCAGTGAGTCTCCAATACTTTTGCTACCATCTCTGTTCATGGGAACCCCAATACATAATGTATAAACACGCCCAAATTTGGGAGCTATGGACCAAAAGGAGCAGGGAGGAAAAGAACCTGATGTCAAAAAAAAATAGTATGCCACCACAACTAATGGACAAGCCATCAGTTAAAGTCACACATAAGCTGAATAGAAAAAATGCATACCAGTATCTTTGGCTTGTGTGGAGGAATTCACACTTGCTTTCATTGCTTCACATTTCTTAGCTTCTTCAAGATTTTTCATCCGCCATTTAGCTTTACTAGTGGATGATTCACTGGAAACTTATTTCCATTGAGCTTAGGGGGATATTTGATATTTTTGATGCAATATTGAGTATAGTTGAGAAGAGAAATATTATTACAAAGGATTACCAAAACTCCACTCCCAGTGCTTCCAAAATGGAGTTGACAGTCCAATGTTTATTTTCATTAGATCTTGTTGTGGATCTACCAACTCCATATTTGAATCTTTATTAGGGCCGAGAAGGTCATTCTCTTGAGACAAGAATTACCAATTCATCTAATATCAAGTAGTTTCATCTGACATGTCTCCCCAAAAGATGATGCCTTTCTTATTGAATGTGTGAGCTTGAAGGTGGGGCAACTATCGAAGGAAATCACCCTACGTCTCCAACACCAAATGGAGTGTATGCCAGATCCCAATTTGTCTTTTATGTTCCACCTAGCCAAGCCCATAATTTCTTTCCATGCTAACTAATTACTCTGGGAAATTCAAATAAGTGAGCTTGAGACCCATAATTTGGTGTGTTAAATTTTCTTAACCCTAGCAACTGCAAAATGTAGTTTCTAGTAAATTTCCTTGTTGTAAATTAATTAAAGTTTCAGCTTACTAAATAAAAAGCATTGTGGTATTTAACAGGTAAATAAAATAAAATCAGCAGTAGCAAATTGGACACCAATCCCACACATGCATATACAGAAAATCTGCACATCAAAATTTTGTGTTCATTAAATAATATCTTATCATACAAGGGTTTCCTTACTGGGAACATGGTCCTTTGTGGAAAATTACAATCTCCAACAACTATAGAAATTTTCTTGACACCTGTGCAAGTTGTACTACCCGAATTCTCCTAAGCACCCACATGACTTGCCATATGCTCAACTTGCAGTGCAGCCTTTCTATCACCTGTGTGGTTGTTTGCACCCATGCCCACAGCCCGTGCAACAATTTACTGCTTCCTATGGCACGCGTGACTGTTCTGCTCACTTTGCACAACACATGCGGCCCTACTACATCACACATGACTGCTTTGAACCCTCCACACAACTCGCGTTTCTCTCTCAAGATGAGTATGGCCTCACTGTGCCACTGTTGTTGGTTGATCTACAGAATTCTGTTGTACAACCTTATTGGGAATGATCCTTGCTGCAGAAATAACTCTGCTATAGATTTCGGACCATATACAGTTATATGAAATTCCCTTCTCATCCAATCACATGTCTAGACACTCAAATCTATTCGGAAGTACCTGTCTAGTGCTACTATCATAAACAGGTCAAGAATGAAGGAGATGATATAACACAAAGAAAAATCCCCCCTACACTTTCCCCACTTGTTGGCATCATACTAGTAAAAACAGAACCTACCATGGAGCATCACCCTCTACACCCCTTGACACTCATATGGTAGCCGAAATAGGCACTTGAGTGGGAATTTTGACCAAACCAAGCCCCCTGACATCCTTGGGGATAGTAACACATCCCAAGGGGCCAATGGAAGACCCTTTTGTTTGATTGAGACCATGGTTACAATCTCAAAATCTGCTCTACTATTGATATTAGGCCTTGCTACGCAACCAACAAGGCATAAAATATATTTGCAAGTCTAGTAGGATTGTGCAACCATGGTAAACTTCCTCATAAAGGGAAGGTCTTGATGATGCTAAACAAGAAGTTTCCTTTGTAGTTGTTGAAGTCACCAATTCTACATGGATATTGGCAAAAGATCTAGACTAAAGGGAATACCCAAATATCTAACAACTAGCCAAGGTGGGGTGAATTTCCAAGCTGAGGGATTCTAGTTAGGAAGAGAGTCCAACCCCACAAGGAAAAAAATAGATTGTTAGTCACTAAACACATCACTTGATGCCAGGTTGATTATGTCTAAATAAGCGTGAGCATCATCAACTAAAATTATCTAAGCACTATTTGGTATATAAAAGCTAATGTACTAGTGAACAATGTGTTCTCCATAGTCACGCATCTAGGTCCAAACTCCACAACAGCCAACATCTCAATAATGAAGATCCAGTCCACTCAGTCAAAAGCTTTGTCAAATGAATTTCAAATAAAAGGGGTTGCTGGCTAGTTTTTGTGCACATTTGAAGGTTTTACATGTTGAAACCATGGTATTGAGATTACTTGTTTCTACACAAAACTTGTGTTATCGTTAGACAACCTAACAACCTTCCATGGCATTGACTAGATCCTTGGAGCCTCTATTTTAGCCATGATCTTGTGTGCCACACTAAGTAATGAAATTGGATGCCAATCACCAATTGTGTTTGTGGCTGCTTTTTTGGGAATGTTTTTTCCAAATGAAAAAAATTGTCACTAATCATGGCTCATGGCCTTGTAAAATTCACACATAATGCCATCTAGATTCTATACCCAGAGACTTGCCATTCCTCATGTAGCTAAGTGCTGCAAAATCCTCCTCTTTTGAGAAGTCATCGTTCTTCCACCTGCTCTAGTCACCAATAAAAACCTTATGAGGATTGACCCTACAATAAGCATTTCTTGCAGCCACTACATGATCCATCACAGTATAAGGAGACAAATATTTTGAAATTACAATTTGAACATACCTCTAATGTCAATTGGAGTGGCAACAAAATAACCATTTGCATGGAGCAATCCAAGATCCTGTTCATTGCCACTTTTCTTTTTAAAAAGTCAAAATAGAATTTTGAGCCCTCATCTCCCTTATGAATCCATTGTAGCCTTAAACAAACTCAGGAACCCTTGGCTATATATTCCCCTCTGCTTCACCTCCCTCTGAACCATTATGTCCTACCATGCATCCTTGCCATAGAGGGACACATTATGGAGATCCTATTCAATAGAAATGCACACCTACTGAATTCTACCTTGCTGCAACTCCTTTCTGTCTTTTGCGGGCCATCCTCCTACCCCAACCTCATGGATTTGACAATACAATGTATTTGGTTATAGCTTATGATCCAAGTAGATTGAAATATATTTTTTACTGTTTCTCTAATGGAAGTATGTAATGTCCCTAGGTAATTTTTGGCCTTGGGGTTCAATCCTTATCTAGTTTTTTCAACCAATTATGAAAAAAATCATAACAGTAGTGCACATTTATCAACTCAGATAATGGTAAGTACCCTTCTATATAATTCACTAATGATATAAGAGATATTTAACAGTCATATGTTTCTTCAGCAAACCACCACAAGTTAGGGCTAACTGCCTAATGAACAGTAGACCTATACAACCAATAATCCACCAATATAATTTTGACTGTAATGTCAATATTCAATAGATCAGCATTCCAAATGTAACCCACACTAGCACTATCCAAGTTTGGTTGGTAATATACTAATTAACAACTCATTGTCTAACTGTGCTGCCTCCAAACTTGTTTGTTGTTAAGAAGAGCTTGTGACAACCCTTTCTCAGTGGAGTTTCCATCTGCGGTTGGAGTAGTCTCTTAACCTGGTCAAATCATTGGTTAGATCTTATGACAGTCCCCTTTTGATCCAAATTTCACCCACGGTTGGAGTTGACCTGTTGCTACATCACGTCAACAAACTACAGGTTCTGGAGGCCTGCTTGGGATGTTTCATTATCAAAGACCTTGCCTGTGATTATTGGGGAGTGGTTTCAAAGTTTCATGTGATCAGAAACCCCTGAAAGAGATATTTGTTGCGGCCCTAAATACACTCAGGAGGAAGGCCGCATACAGGTGATGCCCTAAATGCTTCAGATTGGGCACTAAAAACCACCTAGTAACCTACTGATCTCCTATTTGGTTGAGAACAGCCTCACTACTTGTTTGGCTTCAATGCCTCAGAGAGGACCCATCACAGCCTTACCTTTCCTTAACCAAGGACTCTGAGCTTGGGTGCACCATAGACAAGTCACAGAGAGAATATCTTACTGCCCAAAAAATCTAATGGTGGCTAGACAACCCACAAAAAGACCTCCGTTGTCTTGAACAGGACTTATTGACCAAGAACAACCGGTGAGAATGCATTTCCCTGCTTGCCAAAACGAATCATAGATGCTCCAAAATATTATGTTGCAAGAGTTGTAAAGGAGAGAGGGGGATTAGCTAGGGTGGGATCACCTCCACCAAAACTAATCAAGAGAAGAAAGGAGTCTTAAAACTCTCAGAGCTCTAACTCAAAGAAAATCGAGATAGTCCATTCCAAATTGATGATGAGAAAATGACTCTATCTCTTTATTTATAGATTCCTCATGGGGGTCTCTCTTCCTAATTTAATGTGAGGGTTTACAAGCATATCCCCCAATTCTGCCTTTTTTCTCCAGCTACCCCAAATTTACCCAATGTTGCCCCAAAACATTGGATAATGGGTTTCCCCCTTTATCAATGACTATAGCCTATGGGGTTGGATAGGCTACTTAGTCCTCCCTTGGGCACTTAGTCAATAAGGAACATTTTAAAGTAGGGTAGGAAAAGGGTCTAACCTCTATTTTTTTGACACCTATGTACTTAGAGAAGTGGGAAGGCTTGGCCTGATCAATATGTGTGCTCATAGAACTAACATTGTTGTAAAATTAATCATTATTCATGTGTTGCAATGAAAAATGAATCATTAGTAGATACTTGCATCACACCATGCTCTAAATGTTATATACATAAGTGGCAAGCATGGCCCTTAATGTATTTTCCATATAGTCAAGTGTTATTTGAAGCCTTTAAGATCTTTGTTCATGCATTCTCAAGCAGATATGGGGAAACTGTTAGTTAGTATCTTCGTAGTTGCAGTGACACCATATGGATTATCAACAAGTATGGAACTTGTTTGTCTAATTAATTTGGTCTTTCTCAGCATATTAAGGAAAACTTTGGCAAGTTCCTTTCTTTATGGGGAAACCATTGTGAAAGAGAGCCTTTTCATATGTATGACTATTTGTGGGACAAGAACACAGGAAAGTGGCTGTCATGGCAACCTCTTGTCATTCTGAAAGACTTCCATAAATTGATTGATTCTTCCGCAATATATTGATGATTCCCAAAGAATGTTTTTTCAAGCTAAGTCGATAATCTGGATATTCTTTTCTCCATTTTAAAGGATTGGAAATGGTCTCATGAGATACCAGTTATGGGCACTATTGAACCAAGGAATTCTATGACAAGAACCGAAAACTCATTCAGTGGAAATTCATCTCAACAGGGAGTGGAATGTTTGAGACCACGAGTCAAGGTGTCCCTAGAAGTGTCATGATATTGGAAATCCCATTCTTATTTTAAAACCGAAGTACTTAGATTGTTGGTTCTTCACAGTATTTTGGTGATAAGGGATCAATTTCATTTCATTCGTCTAACGAGTGGTTATTGTATGGCATGTTGCAACTTTGAATCTATCTTTCAATGCCATTAATATTAGTCTCTGTTTTAGTCTTTAATTTTTTTTCTTGTGTTCATTGGAATAATGCTCTATTTGGGGGTAAATGGATGGTTCGAGAAGCATGTAAAACTGTGGGATGTTATCTGTCTAACAATCCCTTCCTACTTATAGAAGTGATACAATTGGGAAACGTTTCATGAGATGAACACTTTGTTCAATTTGGAAGAAATTTCTATATTTACTATTTAGATCAAGTTTGAATATGTAATTTTTGTCCAACATCATCATTTTTAGGTAAGATGTGGGTAGTCTTTAAGTTGGGATCAAGGAGTATTAACTGTTATTTCTTTTGTAGGCAAGCAACTCATTGACAAATAGTCATATATCCCCAGCCAATAGCCCATGCCAACCGGTCTCATTGCCAGAAGGTCACATAGTCAATAGATGATCATTGCCGTAGATCATTCTGATCATTGCCAGTGGTCATAGTAAGCCAGTCATTCCCAGCTGCAGTAAATAGGGTGCGTATTACTTGCAGGTCTAATCCATAGGTGTGAGAAGAGGTTAAGGGTGCAGTAGCTTGTGAAGGAAGTCTAGAGGGCTGAGAGACCTAGTCTAGGGTCTCCTTACTTAGCTACAGCCACTAAGAAGCCAACGCAATTGGATCAAAGGTTGCAGACCCTTGGACAGAAGTTGTGATCCCTTGATGTAGCGTATCTCTCCATGATATTCTGTTGAACATATTTGTTGCAGGACACAGACAGAGGACCATTACTACAGCTAGTTATTAAGTTGTTTAAGAGAATGAACACATGGTTAAGTCCTTTCTAGGCCTCATATTCCTAGGTTTGAACGCAGGTTGTAATGGAGAAAGATGGAAAATTCAGGCAGCCCTAACCAGTATTCAGAATTGCAGTCTAAGGTCAAATCTTCTATTTGGAAATTCAGTGTTGACATTAAAATAATTTTACTCTCTCTCTCTGCTGAACATTTGTTTATGAATAATAAGAAGAATTGATCAAGATTTTTCCCCGGATTGTGGTTTTTCCCTGGCTTGGGCCATATCCGTGTGTTATCTTGTCTTGACTTGTCTTTTGCTTCGATCATCTGTGTTCTTTCTTTAGTTACTATTTATATGATAATGAGCTATGGGATTGCTAATGGAATCTAAATGGCTTATGGGATAGTATGTTCAGTGAAGAAACTAAGTAAGAACATGCTCCAAAATTAACATGGTTTCAGAGCCAGATAAGGTCAATCCCAAGAAAGAGAAGGAATGTAATTAAGTTTGCATCAAGCAAGGGACTGTTAGAATTCCAGTTTGGGAATATGTCAGAGTTGGTCTGAATAGCTCATAGGGGCTTCAAATCAAATTTGCAAACCATTATTGCAGAGTCCTCCTTCAACATTTAATGCAAGCAGCCAACAAGATGAGAGCAGAGTCAATATTGTTTTGGGCAGTGTCTCTCTTGCTAGATCAGACCACAGGTTAAGAGGTAAGTATTGATGATTTTTCTGTACTTTTTTGTGAAGGGTTCGTCTCTATTTACAAGGCTGCTGGAAGGTGCTGCTACAGCAGTATGAGGAGAAGGATTTGAGAGGGCTGAGAGGCCTAAAAGGGACCTCCTGCCCTAGCCGCAGTGATCTCAAGA
The DNA here is from genome assembly GCA_034641835.2 of Pinus albicaulis. Lineage (NCBI taxonomy): Eukaryota > Viridiplantae > Streptophyta > Pinopsida > Pinales > Pinaceae > Pinus > Pinus albicaulis. The sequence goes on from CM076584.1 coordinate 785,005,433, forward strand.
GATAGTGAAAGTAAATAGGGGTGGTTCCTTGTCCTAGAAGGAGATTCTCATTCTGCAGGCCACAGAGAAGGGATTGCTTCTGCAACAACTCGGAAAATTTTGTTTTGAGGCCTAGATTAGACCGCAGTCATCCTAAGGTACAGTTCAGTTAAGATCAAGTATATCTTGGTATATATGAATACCTTGATGTAGCAAACACGTGAATTGTAGGAGGCTTGAGGAGGAGCCTTAAATCCCTTCTAGCCATGCTTTGAATGTCTAGTATAACAGCATAACGGGAAGCATAGTTGGTCATGAAAGCACAGTGATTTGAAGCAGGGTTTAGCAAGCTTACTTTTCAAGGAATTATCTCAGATCTTCACTCTTGATACTGCACCTATGAAATAATTGGACGTTCATTATATAACTATGGTCTTGGTATGACTTTCCTATAATGTCATATGGCATATGCTTCAGTATGATTCTTTGCATTATGACATTTTGTCTTGCTTCAGTCATATATATGTTTCTCATATTACTCTACATTGGTATGGCTTACCATATTGACAATAATGGGTATCAACCCATTCATATATACTCTAAACTTTGTGTATGGATGTCACTGTGCAACAACTCCAATATTTTATTGCTATTACAGCAGTATAAGCTTGACCTCGATTTCATCAGCTGTACATGAATGATGATACAGTACATGAATATATGGAAGTGCATCCATCCGTTCAGATATGGATTCTCTGCTCTATTCGTATGGTATATTCCCACTGTCTATATTCGTTGAGTTTTGCATTGTATACAGAACAATAATATTACCCTATATATGGTGTCAGGAATCCTATTCGAGAATGATGTTGCAGTGGAGTAGCTGCAATATCCTCCATCTAAAATATCAATGCTCTCGATCACTTTGGGCCATATTGATTGTGTTCACAGTCATGTTTCTTCAATAGTGTCATCATTCATATATATAGTCAGTCTGATCTTCTTAGCATCAAGCTTATTGATCCTTGTTCAGCTTCGAGAAGAATCATTTTTTCACTTTGAAGACCTATAGTATCATTAAAGGAAGAAATTATGTAGGCATCTGAAGACCAAACCTCCCTTGTGACAGAAATCACTACAAGAATTCAGGTTGAACATTGGGCATTCCATTAGCATAAGTCAAGGATGCATCAAGTATTCAATCTTTAATGACAAGCATCAGAACCTGGAGGGAAGAAGACAGATCTTCTTCACCAGTTTAAAATGCATTAACTATTTGCCACATTCTTCTGCAATAATACTGAACCTTGGAATAAATTCAGTATATTAGATGTAGTATTTGTGGCTGAGAAGAAACTTGGCATAATTTGAAATTTCCTTGGTCTATCTAGATGTTAAGATCAGGCTAGAAGCTAGTATCCATGGCATAATCATACCCTGAAATCATTCCAAGCCTAAATTCAGAGTAATTCCCTTGGTATCTTTAATTTCAGTCATTCTTACAATTTCAGTAATAAGGTTCTATTGATATACTGCTATTGAGATCTGTCATTTGAATAGGAAAATCATGTGAGAGAGTCCACATATGTATTGCTGAGGTTTGGTATTCTAATGTGTCATATTAAAAATAAGGAGTAGATTGATAAAAGGCTGAAGCAAGAATTAAGAGGGAGTTATATTGATGACTTTGGCACATGGACCAAAGGAATAGTGACTGGAAAAGTAGCAGGTTGCAGATAGCTCTATGACTATAATTTTGGCAAGGTCACCTTCCTTATATTTAGAGGGAGTTATGGACAGGCCATGATGATTGGATTGTAAGGATGCAACTAATTTTGATTGACGACACTCTCGTTTGTCAACATAAGAGGGATTTGACTTTCGAAGTCAAGATGTGAGACCTAGCCTTGATGCACTATTCCCTACACTTAAGGATTGATGGTAAAATGGTCTGCATATGTATACCTTGTGGGATACCTGATCACCACCTTATCAGACATATGTCTCACTATGAAAGTTCTCAAGTCAATTTATGGGTGAGCCCCATATATTGGACAACTGCATATTGAGATATCTCAGTGCTTCTACATCCTGATGTACACTACTGAAATCTAAGGTTTCATGAATATTTTGATGATAACTCGGTTGACAATATGATGGATGGAAAGAGCACATATAAGTGTTATATACTCCAGCACTACTGCAGTTGGATGTATAGATTTAGAAAACCTCTTCAGTTGTCATTGTTGTATATTGCAGAATAGGATTCAGAGAATCCAGTGTTTCACATAATACCACTTTATATGGTACAACAAAGGACATTCCTATTTTATGTCATGTTTGAGTGATCTCACATTGAGCAGGATGCCTGATGGACACTTTTCTTTCTAGAAAGACAAGCTTAGGCTTGTGATCTCCCTGGGTAAGAGGGAGTAAGATCAGTTAAATATTTTCTTCATCAAGATATGCAAGAAGCAGAGGATTGCTACATGATGACAAGATCTCTGTTGGATGTTTTCTACCACTTTTTATTTATTTTTTAGGATCCAGACAAGGAGAAAGAACCCTTGAATTTCAAAGGACTAATGAAAAAACAAACAAAGACTAACAATGAAAGTTATTCCGTGAACAGTTGATTGACACTTAAAATAACTAGTAACACGGCTTCATAACTTGATTCTTTCCCAATGACAACTATTTGTGTGATGTATGCATTCAAATTGAGATCAATCACAGACATGCTGGGAATTAGAAATAAAACCTACCAAAACCACACAAAAACTATATTGTAAAGATAAACCAAAAATCTAGATGTGTGAATTTTTATACTAGGGTTTTTTTGGCGGCCTCCTGTCTAGCTGCAATGATCAAATAAAATGTAGATTGTGGAATTGGGGAAGATCTGTTGATTATGGTAACCAAAGAAAACTTTATCAAACAAGTAACTTGTCAAAGAAATTTTGTGGGGGCCGTATGCAACAACCCTTTTGATGTATGTACACAATACACATGGAATTTGTTAACAAGAAGTCATAATGTTGGAGTCTCTGGTGTCATTATAACAGAAAATACATGGAACCTTCAAAATGCCAAAATCTAAATAGAAGTTGAAGATTGAAACAAGGGACTCAATTGGAGAGAAGGATTGATTTCACATAGTTCCTTCATGTGAATAAATGGAAAAACAATTGCAGGCCAATGATATCAATAACAACATAACACCAAAATAAGTAATATTGGAGATGAAACAAACCAATGAAAAATAGTGATAAGTTAACAAGGGGAAAATGAGTTTTCTTTGGCTGCAAGACAAGGTCATTTTGTACATTCTCGCAGACTTAACAATATAAGTCAAAACAATAAAGGATACAGGTATTTGCACAAACATGCCCTGTTATCACTTGGACTCTTCAATGCCAATTTACCATCCATCCATCCATCTATTTACTTGAGTGTGTATGCATAAAGACACGAAAAGGACCTTAAAAATAGGATTTGTACCTAACATCGTCAGATTCTCCTGTGATAGCAATGACACCCTATCTGTCCAATAGAGTTGAAGGGTAAGTCACATGGAAAATTCAAACCCAAGTACAGGCACTTTTAGCATATTGCTTGTTTAAAGTTATATAGATGAAACAGCTGAAAATGAAACCCGCCAATTTTTTCAGAACTAAAAGGGAGTTGTGGCGAATTTGAAGGAGATGAATAAATCTAACTCTGGCTTGATCAACCTCCTATGGGTTTCTGCAAGTCTGTTTGTTGCTTGCAGTGATATTGTTTTGGGGATTTCCGAGGGCCGATGGTTAGCCCTATGAAGAAATTCTCACGCCATTATGATTGAAAGATGTGGCGCAAAATTCAAATGATAATAATCCTTATAGAAGTAAAACCATGACGACAATGAAGTTAAATTTAAGAGTGTATAGTTTCTAACTTGAAATTAGCAGGAAGACGACCTTTGAAATAATTTTTTTAAACTAGTAGGTTGAGGGTAAATTGAATAGAAGGGTTTTTTTTTTTTTTTGAAAAAACGAGGGGGGGGAATTTTATGGTTTCTAGGTTTTTGCACTCTGTGCATTGGGACGATCAATGGCGGCAGTAATTGTAGCTCTGATGGCTTATAGGAACTGCCTCACCACTTGTACGCACATGCAAAGTCTTCATTAAATGCTCCTTGAAATCCTAATCGGTCTCCCTTCAAACTCCTGTTTAACACTCCCGGTTTTTGGTTTACGCATTTTTTAGTTATCTGTTGCATCGTTGTTCTGTTTTTGCATCCTCCTAGTGTGGAAGCCAGTCCAACGTTTGAGACTCTCCCTCACAGTGCAGAGTTTGTAACAGTTTTGTGATTTATCTCTCTATGGTCTCAGTATGGTTAGCCCCAAAGACCATGTTGACTTAGAACCAGAACCGGAGGACATTCTATCGGTCTAGGGGTTGGAACCAACCCAACAAAGCCTAGAGAAGGTCAAAATGCCAACAAGGTCTCCACTTGGCAAGCAAGGTGTTATTGAGCAGGACTGGGAAGTCGGTGGCGGTTTAGGTTTTTTGGAACAGTCAAGAAGCTTCTCATCAAAGGTGGTATCCTGGCTGCAGGCAACGGAGTCTTCAGTTGGTCTAGAGAATGCAGTTTTACAAAGAGTTGAAAGTAGTGTTTGCCCGAAAAATTTTCGAGTAAGATCTTTATGTCTCTCTTATTCCTTAACTGGTGGTATCGAAGACATGATAAAGGGTAGTAGTCTGCTAAGGCATGAAGGTTTAAAATCTTGTTTAATTGAGGAGGTAAAGGCGGTGTCCCTGGGAGTGGGTCAGCATTTGGATAAGACTCGGGGATGCAAAATCCCACTAGTTGTTTTCCCTAGTCTGGTGTCTGAGCAGGCTTTGTTTTCAGAGCGTTCTGGTGATAATGAAGGGTTTTTTGGGGAGAATCTGTTTAAAGGATTCCCGATTTTGGAGGAGTCATATACAAATTTTTGGCATGCAGAAGAAAGTAGGTAGGAAGGTAATATCTTCTCTCAGAAAATCCAAGGAATAGATACTGACATCTCTCTGGGGCTGAAGGAGAACCACCTACTTCTTGACCCCAAGACTCAGTCTCCAGGAGTCGAGGCACCTCCTCAGAGCGGTGAGTCGCCGGTTTCTTTGCTAGAACAACTCGTTGAGGAAGAACTACAGAATGATGAAGCTCTCAACACTTCTTTTGGTATTGGGCAGACCTTTGGCTCCAAGAGAAAGAAGGGGAAAGTAATCAGGAAGAAGGAGGTTAGGCCAAACTTGGTATTGGGAGTGAAAATTTCATTGGACGAGGCGTTGGCAACCTTAGAATTTATCCCGGTGGGGCGTGCGAAAGGTCGTCAATATTCCTCAAATTATATCGCAGAGTGGATACATAAGTCTTGGAGTGGAGGTCTGACCACTCAAACAGAGGTTATCATCTTGACCAGAGGCTGGTTTATGGTCAAGTTCACAAATGAAGAAGCAATGGAATGGGTTCTGGAAAGGAACTGGGGCTTTGGCAATTCCCCAATATTCTTCAAAAAATGGATGCCATTATTCGACGCACAGAGAAAGGCTCGAAGAAATTCTGGTTTAGGTGTGTCTGTCGACCCTCGCACCCCAGATCTGGTCGATGGGAGTGCTCAGAGCCATTGGAAATATGTTGGGCACATTTCTTGAAGAAGATATGTCATTCCTGGTGACAAAAGAGAGGAAGGTTGCTCAAATATTGCTTCGGTTGGACACAAGAGAAGGGTTAGCAAATATGATGCAAATTCAAGTGCATGGCCACTCTTTCTCTCAGATTTTGGATTGCGAGCAGTTAGCATTCTTTTTCCATCATTTTCATAAGTATGGTCATCTGGCAAGGGATTGTCCTTTAGGCTTCCGCAGACGCAAGATACATCGGGAAGAGCCTGAACTTGAAAGCAATATTAGGGAAGAGGTGGAGGTCGAGGTACAATAAGCAGAGTTGGATACTCAGCAAGATGGCTTCATTGATCCCATGGAAATTCAGCTGCCACCACAGGGGGGATGGGTGGAAGCAGTAGACACAGCTAGGGAAAGTCAGGGCGAAGAAATCACACGATAGGTGCCTCTTCCCGCGGGTACTAATACTCCCCCTACTACTCCTATGTCTGTTAATTTATTTCCTCATTCTATTTGTCTCGAGCCTAGTCCCTCCAACCATAAATATTTTGAGTCTTGTTCCCTTGTTTCTGATCTTATATCTCTTGAAAGTATCATCCCTGCCATTCCTGAGTTATCTTTATCCGACATTCCCCTATTACCTGAAGAGAATCCCTCGAGCCCTGTGTGCCCTACTGAAATTCCTCAATATAACCTTAGGCCGAGAGACAAAAAATATTGTATTGTTATCCCTGTTGGAGGTATTGGTATCCACTTGGAACCCTCTATTCCTAATAAAATGAGAGGTAGAAAATCGAACATCTCCAAAGAAAATTTGAAAGAAAAACTCAATATTGATGATGGAAATAAATTATCCCTTAAAGGGCGCTTAGAGCAACGATGTCCCCTGTCGTGGTTTCTCGATGATTGTGATGTTCTACAACTGTAGAGGGTTGGTCAATGCCCACAAAAAACTGGCTCTAAAAATTCTCTTCAGTTCAGTGCATTGCGATATTATCTTGCTTCAAGAAACATGGGTGAAGGGGACATGATGATGAAGTTTTTAACCCAAATTCTTCCTGGGTGGTCTTTTTTGGCCCTTGATGCATCTGGGAAATCGGGAGGACTGGATTTGGGATTCAGATATTGAAGCATCAAACTTTTGAATCCCTGGGGGTCTGATCTGGCTCTCGGGGACGAGGCCTTTTCTTCTAATCTCGGGTTACAATTCTCCATTATAAATATCTATGACCCCTGCCAAGATAGAGTAAGCTTCTGGAACTCTTTCTTCTCAAAGTCTCTCATAAACAACTTTATGATAATCCTGGGAGGGAATTTTAATGTCTCTTTGGGTTTTTCTGAGCCTTGGGGGCCTCAAGCCCAAGCAGATCCCCTGGTGGAATTTTTTCTAAATAAATTTAGGAGGGGTAACTTCATTAATATAGATCCAATCAAACCTGAATGCTGGTGCTTTGCAGTAAAAAGAGGGACCACCTGGGCGCCATGTGGCAAGACAACTATCCATCCCACACGCCCGCACATGGCTGCCAACCCAACAATAAATGACGGAGCATGCTGGTCTTTATTTTGCACTCTGCCACCTTCATTGTGATGTCCTCCTACTGCAGAGCATTAAGGGCTCTCGATTTTGCTTCCATGGCTATTAAATCTGCTCTCTGCGCTCCTTCGGCCTCCATTCAGCTCTCCCCCCTATTTTCTGTGCACGACTTCCGTTCTCCCTTTCAGTCCCTCGCTCTTGGCCCTGCTCAACTCTGTTACAGTCTTCCCACGTTGTTTTCAGGTGGTGGAAACTCCTCCCCAGCGTCGTTGAGTGTCCCTTCTCTGTCCTGCACCTCTGCTCCCTCGCCTGTCATGCCTAGGCGTCATCGCATGCGATGTCTAAGAGCCGGAGGTTGCAACCTCCCCTCCAGACCACCTCAGTCGAACGCAATGGGTAGGGAACTTAAACTTTCTGTGGGCTTGGAGGAGCCGAGCAGGCTCGAACCTATTAATCTTTCTGCTTAATTATCCTTTCAGCTCCATGTCTCCCCTTCGGCTTCCTCTAGCATTCGGCCCGAAAAGCGCCCACGCAAGTTGACTATCGCGCCTGAGCCGGCCTTCATCCCTCGCAAGATGAAAGCTCTGCCTATGCAGAGCACCTCCAACAACAGCCATTGCACTAGCTACAAGTCGGGTTCGAGTGATGGTCGAATTTCAAATAGCGACGCAGGAGAAAAGGAAGAGGACACTAGTCAGCTTACTGCCACCTCCAAACGGCCAGACACTCCTGGATTGCCACGGCTTCAGGCCACTAGCCACGCGCTGAGCAAGGAGGATGATGACTCCTTCTATGTTTGCAGGATTAAGGAGGAAGACCCCAACCCCAAAAATAAGAATGACAGTCCACCCTAGTTTCATTTTCTGGGTGCTCTTCTCTCACTCTAGTTTTTTCATAGCGTTCTCTAGCTTGTACATGTTTTGGAAGACTTCGATGTCATGTTTCAGTTTAAGTTTGGCTACTATGTATGATGGTTTTCCATTCTGGACAACTTATTTTTGTACTACTGGTGGACTGGTTTCTCTAGCTAGGGAAATCTGTATTCTAGTTTCAAACTCTTGACACTTCCCTCCGGAATTGGCTTGCCAAGTCTGGAGAACGAGATATGTAATATTTTTCCTTGTATAATATAATAGAAATAGTCTAACTTGGAAAATAAAAAAAAATATAGATCCAATCAAGCGTAGTTCGGTTTACCACTATATGTATCAATACAGAAGGTATTATATTTGAGTTCAAAGTGATTGATTTATTTGTCTGTGGACCTCAATTATCCGAGTCTCTTTTCTTTCTCCACTCTCCTTCTCACCTACAAATGGAATCCTTAGATTTAAATTAATATATGTACATTTCAGCCTATTGTGAAGGACTACAAGGTTTTTGTGGGAAGTAGGATGGCCTACCAAGTATTGATAGTAGATCACTATTGAGAGGGAGCCTCTAACATCGTCTCTTGGAAAGGGAGGATCATGATAGTATTAGAGGATAATGGGGTGGGAGATTTTATCAAAAACACAATTCCACCACCGCAAGATCCCCAACAGTTGGCTCAACATAATAAGAATGACAGAGGCCAATTTGATACAAATTTGATAAAATTAAATTTTGATAAATATTGCTTTTTAATTTTATCAGGGAAAAAGTTTTGGATTCACCTAAAATTTTTCACTTGTTATGTGTATTGCAGATGTGGATTTAAAAATTAGAATATGATGAGTCTGGCCCCTCAATTATTCAAGTAAGTGCTTCTAGAATTTTGGACGTTTGGTAATTCTATCTAGGAGGAGAGTTGGATGCATATGCCTTAGTAGTTTTAGGTTCGATGGAGGAATAGCATTGTAAGGAGATGATTTTTGTATTTATTTATGCACTAAATTTCTTGAGTCAGTTTTTGGGATTGGGTTCTTCATTGTGTTGGATTCATGAAATAATTTGAGCATGTGCTAAAGGATAGCATTGGAATCCTTACATTGGCCAAATTCAAGTTGTGCTAGTATTTTCCGCCCTATTGTGCTTGATTCATTATATTTTCTTACATATATTCATATGGATTGGGAAATATTTAGTATGTGTGAAATGTCTCTACACGATTATGATCATTGTAAGAGGATGAGTTGTTACCATGTTGTTGAAAACTTGTTGCATGTTTTTTTTTTAATTTCTTTGCACGATTGTAGCTTTGAACATAGTATTTACTTCTCACATCCTAATATTCCTAAAAATGACTTCTCAAACTCTGTTTAATCAAATAAATGCATCCCAACTAAATGGGTGCATAGTCATTATCACGAATTCGTTTATTATCACTTTGAAATATTGGCACAAAAAACTTAATGAAAAAATGGGTCATTTTAGATACATCTTAAGAGAAGAAGCAATGTATTCAATAGTCATAAGATAAAATCAAAATAAACAAGACCTTGTGAATCGTTGAAAGGATAGACACACCTATACTAAATCTAACAAATTGCCTTGTGATAGAGATCAGCGATAAGTACCTTGTTCCAGTATATTTGCTATTTAATTTGGTAGCCCCCAACCATTAATGTGAACAACATCAGGATTACCAATAGATTTGCCCACATCAAGTGTTCTTCCAAGGATCTGCCCAAAGATAGAATATAGTCAGATATTGATACATTGCAAGAGAGCATTATGGTGGACAGGCTGAAGTTGAACATAATCAGTCTCTTTAATTTCAAGGTATGTACATATTTCAGGGATGGATTAATAACTTACTGAAACGTTGGTTTTGTACCAGTCACCTATAAGCAGAGTTATATCACCATAGGCAGAGGGAATAGAACAAGTATTAGGGCCCTGATAGCTACATTTAATCCTTAAAAGCCCCCCTGCAGCTTTCTGCAGATACGATGATGGAAATTAATAGTATCTAGCTATCTGATCCTTCAATTGGAACTTGTACATAAAGTTATTTCCTGGCGGTATGGGGCAGTTTGTGCTAGGTACTCCATATTGCCACGAATTTCTCCATTATCTGGTGGTCTGTGATCTTCTATAATAGCTGGGGCCTCACTAGGAATGTGCATGTACTGTTTCATGTGTTCTAGGTTTTGTATACTTTTAGCAAACGATTTGTTCAATGATAGACCATAAGAGAATGCCATCCCAACGAAACCTGCACCAGTTAAAATTGTTAGGAATGATCATATTATACATAAAAGCAATCAGTAACAGCAGAAATCATCCACAACTTACATTTAGTTTCATTTTCCATACCAGGATTGGAGTTGCCCTGTGGGAGTAGAACCATAGCAACAGCAGAGGAGTAAAGACCAGTTGCATTTAACACCTCTTGACTCTGAATCAGCCATTCAATGGATCGGAAAGTGTGGAAAAATGGGCTCGATTTTTTTTCAATAAGGTCTAAGTTCTTCTTCAAGAACTGAAACTCAACCGTGAAAACCCTAATGGTCATTGTTCTTACTATGACTCGCCAAAATTATTTGAAATGGGTCATTTAGTTGTTCCATTTAGTCTCATCAGTTATAGCAGAAGAAAAATAGTCTTCTCAAATACCATTACCTTGTCTCCTGAATTGTGCATCGTCGGCATTCCATTGCCCTCATTCTTCCCGCCACTCCTGTGCATCATCGACATGCCATTTCCCTCATTCTTCCCACCACGTTGTGCATCGTCGGCATCCCATTACCCTCATTCTTCCCGCCACGCTCTATAAATGGCCTTCCTCAATTTTTTTAATGTGATTGCTGCTTCCTGCTAAGCTGTGCATCGTTTGCATGCCATTTCCCTCATTCTTCTGGCCACGCTCCATAGAGGCCTTCCTCCTCAAATTATTTTTTAATGTGATTGCTACTTCCTGCCACACTCCATAGAGGCCGGATTAAAAAATGTTAATGTCATTTCTGCTTGCACAAATTAGGCGCGATTTTTGAAAGCTATCAAACTCTCCGTGTGGTGGGACTCTATAGTGGCTTTGACAAATAATGTTCACGGTTTTTATTTGTGTTGTTTTCAAATATGGTTTTCATTTAGTGATTCTTTTGAACAAAATTTGAATATGTATTTTATTTTTGAGTGAACAAAATAAAAATAATATTCTATTAAGGGTTGGAAAAATAAAACTTTTAGGTGTAAAGAGAGACAATTATGTTGGATGCTAGGAAGGGGTAATATTTATTTGTGGAGAAATTTTTACAAGAGCTATAATAAATTAGGGTAAAAAAGATTATTAAGGGAAAAGAGTAACTGCTTGGTTGGTTGGTTGGTTTAATTGATTATTATCAATGTTGTAGTATTTGTTTAGTTCTTTATTTCCCTAGTTAGGTTCAAATTCTTGATGAGACATTTGTCTTATCTTTATAACGCTGGAAAAGTAGAAGCCTCTAAGGAGTAGGACCACCTCGCAATTGTATCTCCAAACGTCTTGACCCTTCTTACTAAATCATGTGTTATTAGTATATACTAGCAACATATTGGATATTCTTTTGGGTTATAGTGGCAATCATTCCATTTCGTCTCAAGTATAGCTCAAATCACTTTGATTAATTACCATTGTTGGATTTCTCTATAAACATTTCCTAGAAGTAAAAAAAAACACGACTTTCAATCTAAAATGGTAGTTTCCCCAAGGAATGCGACCACCCCACATGTGTATTTAGAGATGTCTTGACCCTTTCTAAATCATATGTTATTATTATAGACTTGCAACATAATGAATATACTCTTGGGTTAGAGTGGAAGTCATTTCAATTCATCTCAAATGTAGCTCAAGTTACTCTAATGATAAATATATATTATTTTTTCTATTTATGACAAGGATATTGACTATGTTAATGTGTTGTGGTTAATCATTTTAATAGTAACTTCTATGTTTGTTTAATAGTGATTGTATAATTTTAGAATTATATATGGATTCATGGACCTCTTTAAGGGGGTCATTGAATCCATCTACCTAAATTTTAACATTGCGGACGAGGGTCTCTAAATTTTAGCACTTCAGATGGAATTGGAGACCCCTTTGACTCTAAATTTAACACTACAGATGGATTCAAAGAAGGGGGTCTCTGAATCCATTTGCAATGTTAAAGTTTAGAGACAAAAAAGTATTCATAATTTTAACACTGTAGATGGATTCATAGACCCATTTGTCTCTAAATTTTAACAGTGCAACTAGATTCAAAGACCCCTGTAGTGAAATGTAACATTTCAGTATCAAAATTTCAATTTTCCATTTCTGGAGTGACACAATTAAAAATTACTAACATAAATGATTAATTCATATACTTGTTGTACTTATTATTTGGTCATATTTTTATTCTTGGACTATAATAGTCATTTATGTTGATCATTATTAATTTTGTCACTTATTATCTAGTCATATATTTTAATCCTAGACTAAATTAGTCATTTATGTTAGTCACTTTTAGTTTAGTCATTTATTATTTAGTCGTATATTTTATCCCTACACTAAATTAGTCGTTTAAGTTAGTCATTTTTAGTTTGGTCACTTAAAATTGCTCAAATTTAGTAGTAATTCACTTGAAATAATTGTGGTGACTAACTTTTTTAGTCACCTAGTCACTAATTTCATCATTTTCTACTAGTGTATCAAACAAAAATTGGAAAATTACTTAATCAATTTACTGCCTCTAGATAGCCTATCTTGCTTGCGCAATCCCTGCTGAATGCAATCCCTAAATTGATGCAATCCTGCCTGCCTTGACTGCGCAAGTATCATGGGCACTCCAATGAGTGTTTTCTTGCATGTGTGCAAGCAGATAATCCTACAACTGATAGTCAACTTCCCATTCACCTAGAACTCAAGTGGGTCTCCATTGGATCTAACATGCATGTAGCTAATAATAGGAAATCATTAGTTGCATGTGAGATCACTGATTGTGAATTAATTAATATTTAATTCACTAGATATCTCACTAGTGTATCTTCAGTTACAACTAGCACAACTAAGTTTAAGTTACTTAACTAAGTTACACTGTTTACAACTTGCACCAACTCATGCACCACTGCACTTCGAACTCTGTTACAATGAGAATTACTCTGCATGTCCCACCAACCAATCTCTAACTCGAAATTCACTAGCTAACTGAATTTTCCACTTCAGTTAACTATTTCAAGTCCACATTGAGAATAGATGAAAGTTTAATGTCCATCTAAATTAAGGGATAATAAAAATTGACATGCACCGAAAAATAGCCATGGGGGCCCCACCCTAGTGTAGGTGCTTAAGGAAACCAGGTGCTTAATGCACTAGTGTGGGTGTTGAATCTTCTTGTTGAATCTCAAAAAAATGCACATTTATTCTCATCCATTGATATAAATTAATATGAGCCATTAGATCTCAGGGTTGCCCAAAAAACATTTAGGGAAACAAAAGGGGGAAAAGAAAAAAGAGATGGCATTCATTCATTCTTCATGAGCACATTGGAAAAAGGAGGTTGAGGGTTGGAGAAAAGTTCTAAGGGAGAAATTTGTTGCAGCAAGCTGAAGGAGTGATTTCTGGGAAAATCTGGGCATGGAAATCAAGGCATAGAAGACAACAGAAGGTACAGTCTGAAAAAAATTAATGTTGTGAGCTGCACGCAGTTCAAGAGAAGCTTTTGAAAAAAAAAATACAGCTTGTACAGCGGTACGAAAATCTGTACAGTCCATACGGAATCCATACAGTACAATCCATCCAGTCTGTATCTGTATAGTACATATTTTCAGTGTCAAGTGGACACAAAAATTGAGGCAAAGTGAGCACGGTTTTCAAGGAATTTTGGGCTAAAGAGATAATTTGTATTTTGTTGTTTTGTTTTTCTACAAATGTATTATTCTTGAACTTTAAAAATAAATAAATTTGAAGAGATCTCTAACAAGTTTTCCCCATAAAAGATTGAAGGGGTTTTTCGTAGGTCTAAGTTGACCAAAAATATGTGTATTTCTATGTGTTGTTGGTTTGTTTATTTCCATATTTATTTTTAGCATGTGTTGAGATTCCCATATGTTTTAATCTAAAAAATTCATTTCCAGAATTCTATATGTTGAATGTATGTTTATAGGAAAGGAATTTAACTGAATGAGAGTGACTTTTTAGTCATAACCAACCTCTGCATGAGAATGAGAACGTGATACTAGATGCATGAAAACGTGTTGGGATGATCACTAGTTAAGAAATTGTGACCATCCCAACGTGGCGTATACGACATACCGGGTATCTTTCATAAAATTACCATATTGTTCATGTTTACTTCGTATGAAAATGTAAAGGGTGTACCTCCTGAAATCCGCAGACATATAGGGGACTCGGGCTTCGACCTTATTTTTTTCCTTCGATTTTAAATAGTCTAAAAACTCCAGAAACAATGTGTTTTAAACTCTATTGAGTTAGGCATGAAATATGATAAGGATAGCCTTTTCCCTCCATTATGCAGTTATGTGGCTTCGCCTACCCCTGATTTGCAGTAGTTTACAATGGTAGCCACCATTCATAATTTTTTGTATGCTAGAGATGATAACCCGATGCCCTGGAATTACTTGGAAAATCAGAAAGTGTGACAAATTATCAAGTGCAACTTGTTTCTCCTGTAATTGTGCAATGATGCGTAAAATACTACTACTAAATAGGTTGCAAAATTTATGTGAGAAATTTAGAGATTCCATTAAATGACAAATTCCTGAAAGCATAAACTCCAAAATTTAATAAGTTACATCTAAGCTGCTACGTTTTTTATGGGTTTGACTGGTTGGATTAGTTGTTGTGTTGTTTGTGACTGATTTGTTTTGAACGAGATTTCTTCGTACTTGCGTTTTTTTATTAGAGTTTTAAGGAAGTGCGCATTTTAGTGGTATTTGATGGTATTATCACATTATATGAGTTTAATGAAATTGAGAACCTTAAGTTTGAACTTTCGTGTTTTCAAAGAATGTGAACAATTAAAGAAACACTAATTTATATATGTGGCATGTGCTTCCACGAGGATTTACGATTTTAAGATCTTTAATTGAAGAAAAAAAATCATGATTAAGAAAGTTCTATGTATTTAATTAAAATAAATTATGTTGAAGGAATGTATTTTGGTCTAAATTATAAAGAGGATTTAATGAATCAATGAAAGTTGAATTACATGGAAGTTGAGTTGAAATATTGTCTACAAAGGGCATTCTCTAAATTCCATAGTTGTTGAATTTCATAGTTGGAGTAGTTTTGAGCAATAAAGAAAATTATGCAAAGTGGTGTTGGTAGGCCAACCACCTCTGTTGTGTATGTTGTCATTGATGTCAAGAAACAAATACAGTTTGAGCAGGCGCAATAGTGTAGGCTGGTGCGGGATGTTCATATGTGTCAGTAACATCATTGATGTCATATTTTGGAGGCCATTTATGTGACAAGTTCACAAGATGATGCAGTGTAACCATGAAACCCTACTTGGAGTAACAACCCTAATAGAAGGGATGAAACCCTAGCCTTAGGGTTTGGATTCCCTGGTACAGTTGATGATAATGTTCTTGGGTTGTGATTATTATTAATATTGTAGGTGGATAATGAAACCCTAGCCTAAATCTAGGGTTTGGTTCCTTGGACGATGGAGAAAACCCATATTTGTTGGAGCTTTTGGAGAAGCAAACCAATGGATTTTCCTTTGTGACCCTAGTTATTGGATTCTACTCATCTTGTTGATTCTGATGGTATATGGAGTGGTCTGTAGACCTCCACAGTTTAATATAAACACTTATTCAAAGATGAAGATCCAATTTAAGGTCCATAACCCTAAGGACTGAAGATGTGACAAAAAAAATGTGATAATGTAGCAGTTTAATAAAATAAGATTAAGTAGGAGCTCCATTAAAATAATATATTTAAAATTATATTAAAAAAAAGCAAAGAATAAATCATAAATAAAATAAAAAAAGGAAAAGAAAGAATTAAAAGAGAAAAGAAAAAAGAATTATCCATGGTACAAAAGTTGATTTGAAAATAAATAAGCAGCCTTGGAGGAATCTTCAATTAAATAATATTATGGTCATTGGAGGAAATCAAAACTAATTTAAAGTTACAATAAGTGGCCCTAATTTTAACTCAATTAAAAATGGGTTTCCCTCTTAACCCTAAGTCGACAGCTGGGCCCATTTGAAATATATATAAAAAAACATGTTTCCGGTCTCAAGAGCATTTGTATTATTCTCCACGAAATTTCATGTGTGTGAATATCAAAGGGCTAAATGGGTCATGGACCTTCTTTGGAACAAGGTAGCGAAAAAATATTTCTTTCAGGTGTTTCTAAGTCAAGTAGTATGAAAACAAATTTGTGATATGTACAAATAATGAAAAGGTAGATCTGTTGCACCATCAGCTAATAAAAAAATAGCTGAGATCCTTGATTATATTTACTCTAATTTCCTGAGGCCAGAACTCGTTATTCTTCCTCTACGACGTAATGAAGTTCATAAATTTTGGGTTTTGTATTTTGATTTTTGACTTGGTTACGACTTATGGATAGTCATTCTTCTTTCATTGATACACTTTGTTTCTTTTTTTTTAGAAGAAAAAAACCACTGTCTATTAATGAGAAAATATAAGTACATATTCGAAACATAGATATATGGTTGCATGATGAGAAATCCAAGGGGAGAATCATACACCAACATATCAAGCATGACATTATTAACCTTACATGAACAAGTTCCATGATTCTGAAAGCTAAATTGCCGCATATAGGCCAATGATGGCATCTGTGGTCAGCCAGTTTCAAACAGAAAGCATAAACAATTGCCGGACATATCCCCAGTAAAGGAATACAGATAATGAAAAATCAATACACCATATTCCTATCGGGTCCACATTTAAAATACCCATACATGTTTAAATAAGACAGTCCAAAGCGTTAGACAAACAAAAAAAGAGAAATGAAGCCAACTGTGTATACATCCAAAACGAAATAACGTAACCAGATGAGGACAAAGCCATATAAACCCATATTATTATCAGCCTATGATCTGATAATAAGTCGCTCGCTTGCAGTCATTAGTAGCAAAAAAAAGGATCACGCTCGCTTGTAAACGTCGAGGAAGAGATCGCGCTCACTTGTAAAAACCAGCAGGATAATAAGAAAAGAAAAAACTAATACAAAAACTCCATCCAACTATGAGCTTGAGCTTATCAAGGAATGGGAATGTCAGAGTCCCAAATCCGAACTCCACCCTTATATTGAGACACATTCATGATTCCAAAATCCATAGATAGTCCTTTCTTAGATAGACCATCATCCCTAGTGTTTAACTCTCTGAAAATATGTGTAATAGGTGGAAAATTCATTCTAGCCTATAGTCATTTAGTCCTCAACATCCACCCCTAAACAGAAGGGGCAGAGATATAAAAGGAATCATACACCGCTCCAATCATCACCTTAGAATCCCCATAAAAGTTTTCATTTTGATACCCCAAGTTATATCCTGCCAAGAGCCCACTCCATAGAGCTAAGAGCTCCACCAAAATGTTAGTGCACGTGCTCGTGTTCCAACAGATCTGTATGTGTTCATCATGATACATTTTAACCCAAACACCACATCCCATCATACCGTCCTGGCATGCCCCATCAAATAAAATACCAGGCATAGCAATGGCATGGGGCCTAAGCCTAAAAGAGCCATCCACAACCAGTGTGATAACCTCAACACGATGGGAAATCCACTTCATAATAGCAATGTGTATATCCTGAATTGAGAAAACACCACCTTCAAAAATAACCCTGTTGCGGGCCAACCAAATTTCCCATGTAATAAAGAAGGGTAAAGATTGAAAAATTCTTTTAATCTTATCCCATCAGTTCGTAGCTTCCATGAAGTTTTGTGGAACCCATGAAGAATTTGTGAAATGAGGAGTAAATAAATCCCAAATTTGCAAATCCATTGGACATAGAAAAAAGAGATGTCTTACAAATTCCTCATCATTCTTGCATAGGGCACATCATCCAGGTCCCTGAAAACCTCTGTGTTTAATCGAATCCCATGTAAGAATCTGATTCTTCCATAGCATCCAACCGAATAAAAGAATCTTGGTGGGGATGTATCGATCCAAAAACGGCCAAAAATCATTTGATAATTCTGTATCCTTATCTTGTGATATGAGGAAAGAGTATGTTTCTTTCACCATAACAGCTCCATCGATTAATATGCCATCCCATGATATTCTATCTCCCTCAATATTATAACATAGCCCAGCCACTTTGACCTTCAACACATATGCGGCCCAAGAGTCAGCATCATCATCATATAAACCCAACTGAGAGGCATCTTTTAAAATCAGAGCCCCCAACGACCAGTAGTGTATGACATGATTGAGGAAAAAAATACCACACTGGGCAAGTCTATGTACCACCCACAAATTCAGAAGAGAATATAGGCACATACCACATATTCTATCTTTCCCAATAATGATATTCTGTCCATTACCAAAGTGCCATATAAGTCTGTCAGCAAATAAGTGTAAAATTTTATTGAAACCCAACCATATACCTGAAAGACACCGAAGCAGCAGAAAGCATCTGTTGTATAAGAGTAGTAAGGAATCCTTGTTTAAGTATTTAACATATATGATGTCATTTCAGATCCCCTTCCCATAGATAGCATGCCACAGTGACTTGGCCAAGAGAGCCGAGTTGAAAGCGCGAGTGTTGAGGATACCCCATCCTCCCATCTTTTTTGGTCTACATAGGTTCTCAAATTTCATCATATGGATTGGAGACTTCTTATCTGTACCCCACTAAAGAAAGTTTACCAGAATTTTATTGATGTGGAATATGATTTGTTCTGGGAGATAAAAAAGGTGACCCCAATATACCACATATTGGGCAAGAACAGCTTGAATCAAGACTAGTCTACCTCCCAAAGAGAGCCACCAGTGAGACCATTTATAAATTCTAGCCTTGAATTTTTCAACTAACCACCCCCAATCCTTTATACCATATCCACACGTTTTAATACGGAAACCCAAATAAGTTAAGCCTTTCGAGGCTCACTTAACTTGAATACCCATAAAATTCGCAATGAAAAGAATCTCCTGTACTTCCCCATGTACATATATAATAAAATATTTCTCTTTATTAATGCACAGTCCAATTGCCTTTCCAAACTGAATCAACATATAATGGATGTAGAAGCAGTGATTCCTCATAATTTGACAGAAAATAAGGAGGTCGTCAGCAAAAATAGAGTGTGTAATACATACCTCTTTGGAAAAGGAGAAACTAGATATAAAGCAAGAACTTAGCACCATCTGCATCAGCCTACTGAAACCATCCATTATGAGAATGAAAATAAGAGGAGACAGAGCACATCCCTGTCGTAACCCCTACTGTGCCTGGAAGAATGTGGTCGGATTACCATTAATAATAACAACATAAGACACAGAAGATATGCAAGCCATTATCCACCGAATAGATGGAACCCGTAATCCAATATTGAGAAGGACCAATCTAATGTAAGACCAGTCAACAATGTCGTATGCCTTATATAAGTCAATTTTCATAACCGTCGCTTCCTTTTTTCCGGCATGTATATAATGCATCACCTCCTGTGCAATGGCCACCGCATCGTGTATGGATCATCATTTTAGAAAGCCATATTGCTCCTTACATATATGTTTTGATAAAGTATCCTTCATTCTATTTGCAATGATCTTCGAAGAAATCTTGTACAGAAGATTGCATAATGCAATCGTCCTGAAATCAGTAAACTTATTTGGATCAAAGGTCTTCGAAATAAGAGTAAAAAAAGTGGAGTTCATATTCGCCGATATATGACCCGAAATCCTGCCATACTCCACCACCTTTTTAATTTCATCAGCCATGATGTCAATAAAATGTAAAAATAATTCCGCAAGCCAACCATCCAGCCTCGAACATTTGTCAAGGGAAAAAGATTTAAGAGTCTATACCACCTCCTCCTTTGTGACTTCCGCATTCAAGACCTGAAGAGCAGTCGCATCAAACATCACTGGGACGTATTGAAGTATCCATTCCTAGCTCGATGCAGATATGGTAGGATCAGCTTGATAAAAGGTCGAGAAATGGCAATGTACCTCCTGCATAATGTCATCTCTGGAAAATACAAGGTTACCATCCTCCTTTTAGATATACCAAATTGCATTTTTGTTCCTTCTCTCGTTAGCATATTTTTGGAAAAACTTAGTATTCATATCACCTTCTTTCAACCACATGACTCGGCTCTTAAGTTTCCACATAATCTCCTCAATTTTCAAAATCTCTTTCCATTTCCATTTCATGGAAGGTTTGATTATCTGGAATACCATTTTGAAATTTGGAATATAGATCATTAGGGCATGGGTGATGTTTATGTATTCAGTTTTGAGCATCTGCTTCTTTATAAACATGGTTTATCTTGTGTTCTTGATAACATCTGCAGCTACGGCGCAATATTTTAAGGAATAAAATTTCATAAGATCGATTGATGAAGTTTTTTCGGTTGACTCAGTTCTGTAATCTTTAACTTGCTGGAAAGCTTGGGGATTATATTTATATGCTTGGATTTGTTGGTTTTTTTAATTTTTGCAAGGAAATCATAAAATATTAGAGAAAAAAAACATTCACAACCATTACGCTCTTCGAGACAATCTTGTGTGCAAATTTTAGATGGCAGAAATTTGTTGGTTTTAGTGTCTTGAAACATCCATAGAGGTAACATGTGAGGAAGTATTGCAACCCACTGCAATAATTCAAATTTGAACATAACCGAGTTAAACTCTTGTGTCTTCAAGGGTTTATATTTGATGATTTTGAGTGAAATTAAAATCACCAAACAGACCAAACCCTATCACTATGGAAACCAAGACCATAATGAATTGAAGAAAAAACTGATTAAGGCACACCTTTTGATTAGTAAACATATCTTTTGTTGGCATCTGTTATTTCTGTCCCTTCTTAATATTATCTCATGAAGTGTTGCAGCCTTGAATAAAATAGACATGGCCTAATGGAGTCGTTTTCTACCAAGTAAAGCATGCTAAACTCTTATCCTTGTCTAGGTTCCTTTTGAAGGTTTACGTGAAGTATCAATAGCCCTCTTATGAAGTCACCTTCTATACTTGGGAGCCAGTTCTAAAGGTATCAACCTCTATCTCTATTTTCTTCATCCTTGTTGGAAATTGGGAAGACCAAACCCCATTCAAGTATTTTGAATCAATACTTGTTGAAAAATGGTGTTGGAATCTCCTAGGAACTCGCTCAAAAATTCATGTATTCCCTGGAAACTGACTTGGCACCCTTAAGACTTAAGGGGAAACAAAAGCATGAGTAAATCTGAAGCAAATTCTCAATTGATTAAATTATTTAATTATATAAAAATGAATTGAAAAGCATTGAACAATGAGTAGTACTATCAAGGCATCATTATTCAGTTTCATTGACACAGTGTTTGAAAAAAAACTATAGATGTTTGATTCAAATAGAATAATGAATTTGTTCAGTTTATAAGTCATGTCACTTACTGCAAAATAGATCCTTCAAGACCTATGTGAACTATAAATATCACTCAAGTAGTGCTAATTCATCACACTGAAGAATAGTTCCATCTAGCAGAAAAACACTATAATCAAACTTTTTGAACAGTAGCATCAAGACATTCATTAACAAAATTTTCTAGAATTTTTAACAAGATGCTAAGCATTACAATTCAATACAGATCCTAAATTTATAAGAAATAAATGTAAGATAAATCGAAAATATTTGATTACAACAGCAAAAAATTGTCTTGAAGGAGCATTGTAGAATGTATTTGAGAGATATTAGTGATCAACAGTAATGACGTACAACAGTGGTAGTTGCAGTAGCTGAAGTGAGTAGTAAAGTACAACAACATTAGTGAAAAATAGTAAACTGTGGGAGAAATAGGAGGCAATAGTGGCAGACAGAGAGTGTATCAACAATGGAGAGCAAAGGACATATTGCACAAGGAGAGTGACAACCACAGTTGGGTACAATGATATAGTGGCAAGTTGATAGAAGAAGGTGTTAGAATGAATTCTTAACGCAAGTGTACGAAAAGAGATCACTTTAGCTGCACATGAAAAGCAACCCTAAAAACAAAGAAGGCTATCTAAATTCTTTAAATCTGCAATATACGGACGAAACAAATGCAAAACAAACCCAAATCTATGCAAATAAAGCAGCTAAACAGTAAAATGAAATAAGGTTTTCTCCAAATATCCAATGGACAAGACAAGATTTATAAAGATTTTTTATATTATATTAACACCTCGGAAGGGAACAAAGAATGATGTTACGAGTCCCCCTCAATGGGATGAGTTCTAAGATATCCTCAATGCTTCAGCTTCAGAGTTTCTCTCTCTCAATGGTGTAGAAAACCCAAGATGTGTAGAACTCAAAGGGAGCTCAATAAGCAAAAAGAAAATAAAAGTAATCAAAGTATGACAATGATAAGAGGATCAAAGTCCGACCATGATAAAAGCATCAAAGGTAAATAATGAATGGAAAACCCTCCTATTTATAACAAAATATTGAGTTATCCTTGATAATGGTGCATAGTAAAATATTATTAACCAAGATCTAGATCTAACTGCTTGGAATATTTAATTATATTTTGTTGGAGGGAAAAGGAATTTAAATTGATTAAATCCCTTTATTTAGAAATAATAAACAAATAAAAGATTTATTTATCATTTCAAGGATGAGATCAAGGAATAATTTAATAAATAATAATTTATTTTACTATTCCTAAATGATTTAGTCAAATTTAACAAGAAATATTAATTAAATAACGATTTAATTATTTATTCCTAGATAATAATAAGATAAATAATGATTTATCTAATTATTTCTTATTAATTAGGTTAAATATGACCAGGAATATTATTAAACAAGGGTTTAATTAATTATTCCTAGAGGAAAATCAAATAAATAAGGATTTATTTAATTATTCCTCATGGGGTTTTCTATTTGGACCAAAAATAACTTAATAAACTATGGTTTATTAAATTATTTCTTATAGTGAAATCAATTTTACTATGGTAAAATTGGTCTTACACGGTGTATTTCGATTCATCTAATTATAAATTGTTAGATGAATAAAAATTGGTGTAACAAATTGCCCCCCAACGTGCGAGCGTTAGGAGCTAATCATATGACTGGAGTATGTTGTAAGAACACAATCACTAGACACAGAAGGGGAGTCATAGAGAGAGATATACATAGGCGAAGAGAAGCGAGAGAGGACGATAACCCTGAGGTGGCGAGACCAACAAATGTAAGTCTCTTTTGATGTTTGGATACCTGTTCTCAATGAGGCGGGGGGGGCATACCTATGCCCGCCGAGATGATAAAGTACAAAGAATAATTGTTCGCCTGGTAAAATGAGACTGAGGTATAAAGTACATGATATGTTAGCGTAAACATGGACTAGAAAAAAATATAATGGATCCTAGATACATATTGCGTCTGGGACAATAGCCAGGACTAAATAAAATAATATCTGAGTACATGAGATATAATAATAGCTAGAGAAGCCTTGATAAACAAGAAAGGGCTCTGAAAATGTGAATGGATCATCTAAGTGATACATGCATGCTATAGGCACTGCAAGTAGTTGGGGCCAAACCCATCAAATCTTCTAAGTTGCATCTGAGGCTGTAGAAGAAAATGAAGTCATCTGGGAATGTGGGGGGCTACCTGAAGGGCCACCCCTTCATGAGGTCTGAACATCTCACACACAACTGGGAATCACTGCATCAGTCTGCTAGATCACTGAACTATTGATTATACGAATCTTGATCACGATGAAGTGGAGTGGATGAGAAACAATCAAGTCAAAGGGCAATAAGGAGTCCCTTTGCCTGATTCGAAGAACTGAACAAGACTGGAAGTTGGAACCAAGATACACCTCCCTCTAGACATGTCTTCTTGAATGAATGTGCTGATGTCGACAGAAGGAGGTCTGCCATAGGTCAGGGAATGAGGATCCTCAACTAAGGCACGAGGGATTATAGTAGAGCGACTGATGGATTGAAACTAGGGATGATGATGGAATGGGGGATACTTAGTAGAAAACGGATGACTTCCCTTGTCAGAGCATAAAAAGCATGGATGACCTGGCAGCGACTAACTCAACTCCTGAAGGGATGGGGGACAATGGGGCTGGAGGCCAAAATGGGCTACACAAGAGAGGGACAAGGCATGAATGGATGGAAAACTGTAACATGAGGCAAAAGGGACTCGGGACAAACTCCATGAATACCATAATGACTCCACTCGGATGCTCTGATCAAGGGAGACTCGATGATGTTGCCACACAGAATAGGCACGATGGGGACCATAAAAACATGAGCAAATTATGGTTACTCATGACAAAAGTCGACACATGCATCAACAAGTATGAAGGTTAAGTGGTGCCCCAAGTACAAGTGGTGCAAGTGAAGAAATTCAATTTTGAGAGGTGGCGAAGTGACACTTTTTGGAAAAAAGGCTTCCTGATGAAGTATCAAATCGCCAAAAACATCAAGGGGACTCGAACTTGCCACTTCCACTCGGTTGAGCATGGGGACCAGATGGTAAGTGACAAGTTGTTATATTTTATGATGCATTTAAAAAATTTAGCATTATTTATGTGATACTGACTCAGTACTTTTCATATGCAGATATGGCATCGGTGAAACCAGTCGGGTATATGGGACGACCCGCAGTGCTAGGGGCTGCAAAGTCTAGCACAGCTAGAGGAGTTGATAGAGTGGATTTAGAGGCACTATTGGAGGATGTCCGCCACATATGTGAGCTATTGATGACCATGGTATCATAGAGCGGCTGACATGATCTAGATTGCTACTACATTGAAGCATGTGTCAGCCTACCCTCGAAGTGGCGAGGGGTCATGCGGCGCATGGCGATGGCGGGGCAGGATATGCAGGATCTGTGGGCTGTAGAAGCCAAGCCATTGGCTTAGGACCCTTCAGATAGTGATTAGATGTAGGGGCATGAGATGCCACCAGTCATGGGCATGGAAGATGCATTAGAGTAGAGGACTCCAAAACATTTATGATTTTGTGGACACATTTTATGGATATGCATCTTTTTATATATGAAAAGTATGTGGCTCGCGATTTGTCTATGTTTATTTTCTTGTGTGAAATGCATGTGATAAGTTCCAATCTAGAATATTTCTTGCAATGTTATCTACATAGTAATTTTGGGCTCTAGGTACATGACTGAAAGTAATGGTTTAAAATTCACGCATTAAGAGTTTCACTTGTAAATATATTCTAAAAAGGACATGGTTATGTGCACGATAGAAGCCATTCAATTGTCTGACAAGCAGCAGGGAATCTAAACGAACATGAAGATGAAGGATGTGATGGTCAAGGGCATCAACTAACAAACCTATCATTGCATCATATTTGGCCTGATTATTGGTGGTGGATCCAATACATATGCTATTGGAAAGGACTAACGAATGTATGGGGCTAAAAATGGCCCAGGCTGTCGAGGCTAGATTTCACGAGTAGCGACTTGCACTGTCGGAATAGCTGATATATTGTGTGGATGGAGGATCCATATGAAAGACATCACAAGGAAACAAAGGAGAAGATGATGGACAATGCAAGAAACCTGAATGCATGGCAAAAATAAAACATGCATGGGGGATGCTATCGGTAAAATTTATATGCCCCTTACACTTGTTAAAGATATGGTCAATACATGGTGTAGGGAAGTTTTCTTGGGAAAAAAATTTCTTAAGGTCACAAAAGTCCATACAGACACGAATGGTGCCTGTTTTCTTGAGAATGGGATAGGAACAACCATCGTGCTTGAGATTATCGATCGTGGTTTTGAGAGCCTCTCGTCGAGAAATGTGTCTCAGCTTTTGAGGGACAGGGTAGGCATCGAGCCATGTGTCTATATGGTGTTCGAAAATGACTAGATCAAGTCTAAGCATCTCTGAATAGGACCTGGTAGAAACATTGTGAAAGTCTCTAAGTAGTTGGGAGTAAGCCTCAATTTCTTCCAGGACGCTATGTGCCCCCAAGGAAATGTTTTCTGCGTCAAAAGCATCGGGTGTAGGAGTGGGATTTCTAAACCGATCGACCTCATATGAGATGAAGTCTTTAGTCTCCGCAACATACTAGTTATGGGATTGCTGCGGAAGGAAGTATGCACGGTGATGCATATCATCCCAAGGAAAGTCATGGGTGGTCATTGCTTCCATAATGTCCTCATCAGAGTGAAATATGGGGGGAATGATATAAGAAAGACCACATGACACCACAGGGCTACCTGACGCATCATCATGAGAGATATGGTTCACATATGCATCGCTACAGAGGGTGGACGAAGAGCTGGTAGATGAAACATCTACCGATGTTGAGCCCAAGGTGATCGTCGAAGGAGGTTTAGTCGAAACATAAGGGAATGCCCTGGAGGGGTTTTCCGCCAAGGATCCCATAGATGATGATAGATAGAGTATAGTGGCCAAAGGTTCCATCATATCAACATGGGGAGGAGGTTTGACAATGTCCTCTTATTCAGGCTGAGCTAAACGCATGAGTAGAGGAGTAGCAGGTTCGCTACGTTTGGCCTCAATTCCGAAAACGACTTCACGGGTGTCACGAAGATCATCGAGACGAGGACAAAAGAGATAATAGTGGCCATAAAGATCACACAAAGCACAAATTTTGTTCATGCACAATGTTTTTAGTTTCTTATCTGAATCAGGTAAGGTAACATGGACCTCCCGGATATGGGATTCAGGAAAAATTTCGTTGACCACAGGTTTGAGGAGAGGAAGCGCGTGACAATTTATGGTAGCATGCCCAATAACATCACACAAAGTACACAAAGGTGACTTCTTTGGAGGCTTAGGAGGATTAGGAGCTGTTTGGGCAACCTTATCTTTAGGTTCCCTCTTTTTATCTTTATCCCCCTGAACAGATTCTTTCGCAACAAGAGTAGATTCCTGTTGAGGTAGCTGAGGCACTGAAGCAAAGGTAGGGGTTGTGGTGACCGGTTAGACTAGGGTAAAAGCGGTATAAGGTTTGAGTTGACAGGCAGGGTTTTGGCTGGGGGATCGATGTACCAAACTGGGATCCCTACGGTCAAATTGGGGAGGCTCAACGTAGCCTTAATAGGCACCAAAAAGACTCCAAAGGGGGGAGTGAGAAATGGTATCTAACCGGAGGGGTAATGGCCTAGCGAAAAGGCTCCCAACTGGTTAAGAATAGGGGGAACCGTTCCTGGTTGAAAAGGAGTGAAAGAGACACCAGCAAAAGAGGAAGGTCCTTGCAAGTAAGGCCCTGCAGGCTCCGTCTAGTGACCACTAGAAGATTGCAGAGGCATAGGCTACTGGGTGGTGGAACTAGAATGCTTGTGGGTAGTCCAATATGGTTGCATCATGCAAACATTCGATAAGTTTGGATGTGTGACAAGAGGGGAGGGACCAAGGAAGGCACCTAGCAAGGTGGAATCTTTATAGACTCTAGGTGAAACATTGGTAAGAGGTGCGACTTCTTGTTTATCGACCACTGAAGATATGATAGACTCGCAGGAGTTTTGAGACTTTGGTTCGTAATATGTCAACTGATCAATGGTAACGATCTTTACATTGTGAGGGAAGCACATATTATGGTGAACCACATATGTGACAACAGACATCGCATAGGTGTATCTACGACCCAAAAGCATGTTGTAATCCAAGGGGCATCAATGACTTCAATGTCAATACAAACAATATTTCTCGCAAGAGTGACAAGACAATTTTGGTACATGCCAAGGAGCCTAGAAGAGTGACCGTCCCAAGCACGCAAAGTGATGGTGGATTGGGCTAACTCAGGTGATTCGAGTTAATTCCAAATAGAGGCGGACATCACGCAGGTGAATGCTTCCTCATCAATAATACATTGTGAAACATGGGCAATACGAATCTTGAATGGTATTTGGAAGGCGTCAGATAAAGGTAAAGGGGGATGTTCTGAATTGTCAACATAAAAGACGATCAAACGATCATCTGAAGGATCCACAATTCCCAGAGGAGATAATAGAGCTTTACATTGTGAAGGGAATGACTGGAGGACTTCCAACATTGACATAGCAGCAGGAGATTGTGCTAAGTCATCTATTACGCTGTAATAATGGGCATCTTTGGTAGAAGAAGCAGTTCGGAATAATAACCATTTGGGTATCTTGGGAAGGACCTCTACTCATGGCTGAGCGATCTGTAAAGGGGCATTTTTTATCGAACTAGACTGTGGAAACTTTTTTCTGAGACTCGGTTGCAGATGAAGTAGGAGGCTTGCCATATTGGCATGACTGAGTTTTAAGGTTGACATCAGCGATATTAACCAATTTAGGGTTCATCATGAGAATCTAGTAATTAGAGGTACCAGATTATGAGGTTTGAGGGGCGGCCTAACCTTGAGGGGGTTGGGCAGCCACATATCCTTGCTGAGGGAAAGGATAAGGAAAAATATTCAGTTGAACAAGCGCAGTATTTGGAGGAGCCGAAGGCATGGCTTGCTGTCCTCTAGATGTTGCTTGTTCTTCCCACAATTGACGCATTTGGGGTAAAAGGGGGCAATCGTGAGCAGAATGGCCATGGACACCACAATAAGAACAAGGCTTGTTCATATGAAGAGGCCTGTCCTTCTTGGGCTGATTGCCATGTTGCTAGTTTTTAGTGTTTGGAAGGTTCCCTTAGTGCCCTTGATTACCTTACGCTAGTTTATTTTGGTTGCCTTTCCTCTTTTTCTTAGAATTTGGAGAACTTGTCGCACTCTACTGCGCATACACCTGACTCAGAGGGGGAGGTGGTTGTTGCAGCGGAGGTTGAGAAGGTATAGGAGGCTGGGGTGCTAATGTCGGGGGGGATGGAGCACCGAGCTATTAATAAGGATAGAAAGGAGGTTGAGAAACATTGGGGTAAACAGGTTGAGCGACCGCAGACCCTGGCATCAGTTGATGCAATGGGGAAAATGTGATTTTCCCTGGATACATGTTGCCTGGCATCAGTTGATGCAATGGGGAAAATGTGATTTGCCCTGGATACATGTTGCCGGGAGGGGAATAAGTGCTAAAGGAGTTGGCCCCTCCCTGAGGGAAACCATAACCCATGGGAAGATGAGCATACAAATGTAAAAGAGATCCAAGGATATCATCGGCTATGTGAGATGCCCTCGGTGCATTGGAACTACAAAGTCTTGGAAGATTCGGTAAGATAGTATAAACATAACTAGACTGGGCATAGATCAAGTCATATTTCAACGCGATTTGGAGAGATTCTTCCTCTTTCTGAGGAAAGTGATATGTGAAATATTTACCAATAGAAGGAAAAAACATTCTTATAAACCAATCCATATAGAGATGGTCATCGAATGTGGGAGCTCGACATAAGCTCCTCCTTCTACACCATTCTTGGACATGGTCAGAAAGGCGAGTGGCAGAAGTTCAACGGAATGTGGTCAACAACTCAGTACCAGTATCATATCAGAGAGGTAACTGTAAGTAGGACATAAATGCTTTAACAAGAGTCACAAAAGTAGATTGTGAGGGAGAGGCCTGGTCCACATACCACTTTGCAGTGTCTCCAGTGAGCGTATGCTAGTAAAACCTAAGACGCATAGAGTCATTAGTGATAGAATTGGACAACCACCACATGTGAAGGGAGCGTACATGATTAGTAGGGTCCTCTCCAACATTTCCTTCAAACTTAGGGATGTTAAAAGCAAGCTTAGTTGGAATAACAGGCCAACCTGGATCATGGTGTATAGGTTCATTGATTAACTAGCTGAAATCAAGGAAGCTCAAACATGTCATAAAAGGTAGCAATGGAGTAGTCGGGATGGTTCTAGTATTGATTCCACTACTATCAGCTCCAGAGTTAGGACCAGGACTACCACTAGCTTGAGGACTAGTACCTACATTGGCACCTGACATGGTGGGAGAATGAGGTAGAGGAGAACTGGGTTCAGAATCAGAGGGAGGGCCTAATGGACCAAAATAAGAGTTAGTATAGGGACTCAACAGAGGACTCACTCAGCATCTACGAGGTGGAGTAAGTCTTCATAATGGAAACTGAGGATGAAGGCCTATGAGTCTCTGGGATAAACACCTTGGGGGTGTAATGATCGTAAGACATAAGAAACCCAATAATGAAGAGAGATAAATAAAGGCATGGAGGGGTAGATAAATTAATTACAATTTTTATGTCTTGGCTTAGAAGTGTAAACCAAGTGCTCTTCGCTTTATGTGTGTGTGTGTGCAATCTGTGTGTTAATTTTAATTAAGCCCAGATGGTTGTGTATAAAGAAAAAGAAAAAATGTTGTATAACTATAAATAAAATTGAAACGATAGTAAAATAAACAGCTAACGATGCATTAATTCAACCCAAAAATAAGGGCTTCCAAAAAAAAATTCTAAGAGGTGGGGAAAATTGACTCAAAACAAAAAAGGTGGCCAAAATATTTAAGTTCTAAGGGACAGGGATCTAATGACTCAGATCTGCTGAAAAGAGGTGCAAAAAACAAAAAGCAATCAGAGGGAAAACTGCTTAAAAATTGGAGGCGATAGGTTAAAATCCTTAGGGAAACAAGAGGGACCCTAAGGGGGAGGACAAACAAGACTCAAGGGGGAGTTTTAGATGAGATAATAACCAATCTAAATGGATCTTAAAGAAAGAGAGATCAGACCCTGAAAAATGGCTGAAAGCGCTGCAAAATCTCAGACTACCTAGTTAGCTAAACCCCTCCTAAAAAGGTAAAGCATACTGAAACCATAAGGGGATTTTTCCCACTTAAAAGAGAAAAATTAAGCATATCTAGGCCTAAGACGGGAGGAGACAGAGGTCAGAAAAACCTGAATAATTCTTGCAGAAAACCCTGAAAATTACAAAAAAAACCCGCAAAAAGTTACAGCTCGCAGGTATTGACCTGTAGGCTGCTCAAATCACATTTTTTGGCCCAACCGTTGCCATCTAAGCCTGAAATCACAGGTTATGGGCTAAAAAGTGTGAGTTGTAGTCACGCAAGAATCTGAATAAAATCCTATGGAGTCGCCAATTGTTAGAATGAATTCTCAATGCAAGTAAACAAAAAGAGATCACTTTAGCTGCACATGACAAACAACCCTAACAACAAAGAAGGTTGTCTAACTTCTTTAGAGTTGCAATAGAGGGTCAAAACAAATGCAAAAAAAATCCATGTTTATGTAAATAAAGCAACTAAAAAGTAAAATGAGATAAGAGTTTCTCCAAATATCCAATGGAAAAAAACAAGATTTATAAAGAATTTTTATATTATATTAACACCTAGGAAGTGAACAAAGAATGATGTTACTAGTCCCCCTCAATGGGATGGGTTCTTGGCTATCCTCAACACTTCAGCTTCAAAGTTTCTCTCTTCAATGGTGTAGAAAACCCAAGACGTGTAGAACTCAAAGGGAGCTCAATAAGAAAAAAATAAAATAAAAGTAATCAAAGTATGAAAATGATAAGAGGATCAAAGTCCTACCATGATAAATAGATCAAAGGTAAATAATGAATGGAAAACCATCCTATTTATAACAAAATATTGAGTTATCCTCGATAATGGTGCATAATAAAATATTATTAACCAAGATCTAGATCTAACTTCTAGGAATATTTTATTATATTTTGTTGGAGAGAAAAGGAATTTAAATTGATTAAATCCATTTATTTAGAAATAATAAACAAATAAAATATTTATTTATCATTTCAAGGATGGGATCAAGGAATAATTTAACAAATAATGAATTATTTTATTATTCCTAAATGATTTAGTGAAATTTAACAAGGAATATTAATTAAATAATGATTTAATTACTTATTTCTAGATAAAAATAAGATAAATAATGATTTATCTAATTATTTCTCATTAATTGGGTTAAATATGACCAGGGATATTATTAAACAAAGCTTAATTAATTATTCCTAGAGGAAAATAAAATAAATAAGGATTTGTTTAATTATTCCTCGTGAGGTTTTCTATTTGGATGAGAAATAACTTAATAAACTATGGTTTATTAAATTATTTCTTATAGCGAAAGCAATTTTACTATGGTAAAATTGGCCTTACATGGTGCATTTCTATCCATCTAATTATAAATGGTTAGATAGCCAAAAATTGGTGTAACAACATGAAAATTGGTGTAACAACAGGCAAGGGAACAAGTGTGACAACAAAAGCAATATGTGTAGCAGTAGCATCAATGGGCATTAATGGAAGCAATATTAGAAGAATTGAGTAGTAAAAACTAATTTTACTTGGGCTATTATCCCAGGTTCGAGGGCCTAAACCTCTAGGAAGCTTCTTCATCCTTCCAGAGGAGTCTTTTAATTCCTTCCATATTTCTTTGGAAAATTGTTGTATGTACATTCATACGTAACACAAATTTGATTAAATCCAAATATTTTTGCACTATCTAATTGATGTAACGATTTTTTTTTTTCTTATCTTCATGCTCTGAATATTATTTTAAGAATCAACCAATTCCAAAAAGAGGAAATATTGATTCACCCCCCTCTCAATATTTCCAACAATTGGTATCATAGCAGGTCCTTCAGTGGAAGCTCAACAACTTGAAGGAAAATCCATAAGCATCAATATTTATTGACAAGATGGCTGATAATTCCAAAGAAGATGTCAAAACCATCAATGGCAAGGTTCAAGTACTAAAACTTGACTGGGAGAGGTCTAGAACCCTGTATAAAATTCTTCACAATGAACAAGAAGCACTAAAGGATGAAAAGAAGAATATCGAGGAAATTATTCAATTTACGATTGTTGACAATATTTAGCTTCGAGCTAAAATTAATAATCTATAATTATCTGAAAAGGATAAGGAAATTAATGAAGACAAGAAGAAAGTGGAGCATCTCAAAAGCAAACTGTTAGGGGCAAACAATATGGAAATAACCTTAACAAGCCAACTCAAGGAAAAAGAAAAACAAAAAACAAATGGAACAATCATGATAAAGAAAAGTAGATCACCTCCTTAATAAGTGTTACACAGTAATTTGTCACCATCCCTGAAATCCCCATCTCGCCCATTGGAGGGTCGTTTCTGTGACAAATAAGTAGTGTCATGCCTTGCAAATACCATCATTGCATCCCTTTCCATGAGGACAACATTCCTTCTGTTGATCATTTCCTGAGCAGACCCCTAAAAACACCTGTTTTTGCCTTGGCGCTGGTAGCCTATTATGTCCTCGCGCCAATGAGGAAAATTAACACTGAGCCCGCGCCAATTGGCGCTCTATCCCAGTTAAGCACCCGCACCAATCTGCTTATGGAATTTTTTTTTAAAAAGAGGCGAAGTTTCGATTACAACAACTTCGTGGATGAGTCATGAGGAGTGGTTTCGACTGAATGACCACGATCTTCCTCCTTTGGCTTCTTGTTTCCACCTTATGGGTAATCTCCCAAGGGATAAGACCTCCCTTCCACTATTGTAGGGATCCCAACCTCCTCCTCTCCTCTATAAATATAGCCTTCATCCATTGATGAAGGGCCTGAATGGCTGAATCTCCAAGAGCCTTCATAGCCTAAAGAATGTTGCAAGAGCCCTTGATAGTCCTCATAGAGCCAAATCAGTAGCAAGGAGATTGACGATCGAAGGGAGAGGCTTGTCCCATTCCCGATGAGCTTTACCGAGACGTATTCCGCTGACGACCTGCCAAAGGAAGATTCAACGTCAGAGCCAGGTTGTATTTTTCTTTGTATGAATTAATGATAAGTGACTTTGGTTATGGTTCCACTCATATTGTTCATTATGATAATGAGTTGTGTCTTCTCTGACTGATACATAATTGCATATATTGGGTTTTACGCTTGTGTTTGTCGTGTTTCTTGCGTGTGCAGGTGTTCTATCGCGGCGAACATGAGGATTGTGATCTACCAGAGCAAGGGAACGGGAGCGCTATCTTCTCTACAAACAATAGCATTGGATTCAAGGTAAGCATTCTTCGCCATTTGGTTTATTGCAATTAGGAACTTTCACCTTAGCGTGATACGATTGTTGCGAGACTCGATCTAGGCTAGTAGGGATCGCCTCTGTCCGCAGAGGGGATTTACCTCTACAACAATAAGGGAACTTGAAGAAGCCAAAAGGAAGGAGGACATTTTAAAAGGTCAGATAAAGTAGAAAAAAGAATATTGTGTAAATCATGAGCAGGAAATTGTCTCCTTGATATTCGATGTGAATAAACTGAAACAGAAAATAAGAAGTTCATAGGTCTTAGAAGACATTATCAATTTCCAGATATCACCACTCATCAAAACATGTATGGGATATATTGGTGAGTCCTCGCATTCCAGTGATGAAGTTTTGGAATAACAGATCATTTGTGAAATATTAATAATTAAATTTATTGTTCTTAGTGAAGATTTATGGAGAAATTAGTGGAATGTTAGATGAGAGATTTGTGGATTATTGTTGAGATAATTATGGAGTGATTTTTGGATTTATTGATTGAGAAATTTGTGGAGATAAAAAATCCCAACATCTCTCCTCATGTATAAATATATATCTATGTTAATGAAATTTTATAAGAGTTGTTGTGTGAGAGCTGTGTGCATTGCTGATATAGATTTTTATGCTCTGTAATTTATTTTTACTATACTGTGATTTGTTTCATTTGGTATCAGGGCCATAAAGCCATTTTTTTAGTTTGAAATTGTTTTTTTTTTTTTTTTTTAAATGTCAGTACACATAATATTTCCCTTATTCATAAAATGGTGTGCATTAATAAAATGTGGAAAGATAATTTACAAAAGTTCACGTGGAGTGAATAAGAAGGAGAGAGACTTAGTGGAGATGCAAGAAAGTTTTTTTTTTTAATATTTTGGAGAGAGAAATGTTTAGTACTTTGAGAATTAATGTTTTTTGAGAGATAAGTAATGTGAAGGGAGAGTCAAATTTGAGTTTGTATATGAGATTATATGTTTATGACATCATAAATATTTTTGTAAAGGGTTTATCTCTTTTTGAATTGCGTTGAGACACATTTATTGTACTCAAACATTAATAAAAAATATATTTTTCGGTGGTGGTTGAGTCCCAATTTTTTGGGAAATTGGCTCTTGTCTCGGGTTGAAATGGGTCACATTGTGTTCATTGTGAACTTTCTCTCTCTAATTCTCTAAATATCTCTTACTCTTCTCATGGCGACAAGTAGTATTGTATTGCCTAAACTTGTTGGCACAAACTACTTTTATTGGAGCAAACACATGCAACCTATATTCAACACTAAATATTTATGGAAACTTGTAACTGATAGATACACTATGCCATCTCCTAATGAATTCGAAGCAT
Source organism: Pinus albicaulis (assembly GCA_034641835.2). Classification (NCBI taxonomy): domain Eukaryota; kingdom Viridiplantae; phylum Streptophyta; class Pinopsida; order Pinales; family Pinaceae; genus Pinus; species Pinus albicaulis. The sequence goes on from CM076584.1 coordinate 785,040,924, forward strand.
TAAGCGATGATGAAAATAAATCTATTAAGGAACTTATTAAGAAAGATAATGAAGCACTTTCACTTATAGGAAGCGCTCTTGAAGAATATATATTTCCAAGAATCAATGGTGCAATATCATCTAAAGAAGCATGGGATATATTAAATAATACCTATAAAGGTGTTTTTGTAGCTAAAATGCAAACATTAAGGAGGAATTTTGAAAATTCCCATATGCAAAGTAATGAATCCATTCATGATTACATCACAAAAATGAAAGATCTTGTTAATCAGATGAGGTCATTAGGTGAAGATGTTCGAGAACAAAGGCTAATTGAGAATATTTTAAGAAGTGGTCTTCCTAAGTTTCATATGGTCACTACTAGTATTACGGTCTCTAAAGATTTAAACACCATGAAAATTGATGAATTATGTGGATTCTTGTTAACTGTTGAAGAGAATCAACCATATGAGCAACTAGAACATGCCTTTTCTACAAAGCATAGAGGAAGAGGAAGAAGCATGGGTCAATATCATAATCATAATCAAAATATAAATAAGCATAGTTCAGAAGGAAATGCATCACCTTTGAGAAGTAGAGGCAGGAATCCCAATCAGTTTAGAGGAAGAGGCAGAGATGGATCTTGTGGAAGAGGACAAGGAAGAGATGGAGGTAGAAATGGAGGAAGAGATGGAGGACCATAGTGTTATTATTGCCAAAAACTTGGCCATCTTGAAAGATATTGTTATGAAAAAATGCGAGATATGGAGCAAAAAGGTGCTAATACAGTTGTTGAAGAAACTAGGAAAGAGAATGTATTCATCTCAAGTTTGATGGAACATAGTGAAGAAATTGAAGCATGGCATATTGATTCGGGATGTTCGACTCCTATGACATCTCAAGAGGACTTGTTTACCAAAATAAATGACAATTATTCTAGTAAAGTTGTATTTGGTGATGATAGTGTTTCTCAGGTGGAAGAGAATGGCACAGTTGCAATACCAGCATTACATGGAGAAAAGAAGTTAATTGAGGACACTTTATAGACACTAGCATTGAAGAAGAATCTACTTTCTGTAGGACATATAATGGAGCAAAACTACAAATTAGTGTTTGATAATAAAGAATGCCTAATCATGGATAAGTTGAATAAAAATGTGGTTGTAGCAAGAGGTGAAATTACTGATGACATTATTTTCAAACTCTCTTTTGATTCAAGTAATTCACAAAGTTTGAATACAACTGAAGAAGAAAATAGTAAGCTTTGGAAATATAAGATGGGACATCTTAATTTTCAGAGTTTTGTGCTGATGAGAAAGAAAAACATGGTGAATGGTCTTCCTCATATCAAGTTGGATGATAAAGTATGTGAAGAATGTATTTTTGGGAAACAACATAGGGAAAGTTTATCAGACAGAACATGGAAGGCTAGAGAATGTCTAGCATTGGTGCATTCAAATTTGTGTGGTCCAATGGAGATTGTGTCTTTTGGAAAGGCATGTTATTTTCTCATTTTCATTGATGATTATTTTAGGAAGACCTAGGTGTATTTTCTGCAAGAGAAGTCTGAAGTGTTTTCTCATTTTCTTGAGTTGAAGGCTTTATTTGAAAAGCAAGGTGGTTTAAAAATTATCACCCTAAGAATAGATAATGGGGGAGAGTACAAGTAAAATGAGTTTTTGAATTATTGGAGGAAGAATGGAATAAAGCGAGAGTTTACCAATTCATATTCTCCTCAACAAAATGGTGTTGCAGAGAGGAAGAATATGGCCATAGTTGAAATGGCTAGAAGCATGTTAAAAACTAAGTCACTTGGAAATGAGTTTTGGGTTCAAGCAATACACACAAAAGTGTACACTCTTAACCGATGTCCTACAAAGGCAATGTCAAATTTGAATCCATAAGAAGCATGGTCAGGATACAAACCAAGTGTTGCACATATGAAAGTTTTTGGTTGTACTACATATGCACATGTTCCTAAGGAAAAGAGGAATAAATTGGATGATAAAAGTGTGAAGTGTATATTTATTGGATATAGTACTAAAACAAGAAGTTACAGGTTGTTTGATCCTGAAGAAAACAAGGTGATAATAAGTAGAGATGTTATTTTTTAGGAAAATGGAATCTATCATCAAGAATAGGCACAGTTTGAATTGAAGAAAGATGCAGTGAATATTGGTGATGAATCAAATTCCAAGTTATTAAAAGAAGATGAAGTTAAGAAGAAGCCTAAGTGGCTTGAAAGAATCGTCCCTTTGGCTCTATATATTAACTCGTAGAGAAACTAATGTTGCTTTTAATCTCATTCCAAAAGCAGTATGTTAGATAGAAATTTTGAAATAAGGGTCACTAGATCTCAAATTTCTCGAGTGAATTATGCACTTATGGGCTAGGTAATGAAAATGGATGAACCACATGATTATGCAGAAGCATCAAGAAAGAAAGAATGGAATGAATCTATGGAAGTAGAAATGAATGCCTTGGTGGAAAATGATACATTGGACTTGGTAAAATTACCAAAGGGAAAATATGTAATTGGCACTAAGTGGGTTTATAAAACTAAGTATAAGTCAGATGGCACAATTGATAAGTATAAGGCTCATTTAGTTGCAAAGGGCTATGTACAAAAAGAAGGAAATGATTATACTGAGACATTTTTCCCAGTGGAAAAATTGGATAGAATGGCAGGATGGTTCTTGCATTAGCTACATTGTACAAGTGGAAAATTTTTCAGATGGAAGTTAAATCAACTTTTCTAAATAGCTATGTGGATGAAGAAATTTATGTGGATTAGCCCGAATGTTTTGAAATGTCAGGAAAAGAAGATTATGTTTATAAGTTGAATCAGGCCCTGTATGGTCTAAAGCAAGCACCAAGGGCATGGTATTCAAGAATTGATAAGTATTTTCAGGATCATGGCTTAGTTAAAATTTTATCTGAGCCCAATATTTATATCTTTCAGTCAGGACATGACATTTTGATATTGGTCTTATATGTTGATCATTTGATCTACACAGGGAACAATACAAAACTATTTCAAAGGTTTAAATCACATATGATTATTGAGTTTGAGATGACAGATCTTGGTGAGTTTCATTATTTCTTAGGCATTGAAGTTTGGCAGAAGGAAGATGGTATTTTCATGTCACAAGTGAAGTATACTTGTGAAATTCTGAAGAAGTTTAGAATGTTGAGTTGCAAGCTAGAAACAACTCCTTTGGAAGTTGGGCTGAAGTTATATAGACAAGATCACTAAAATTCAGTTGATGTTACTTTGTATCATCAATTGGTTGGAAGTTTGATCTACTTAATTACAAATCAACCAGATATTTCTTTTTCAGTCAGTATTGTATCAAGATTTATGGAATAACCCAAGGAATTGCATTGGAAAGTAGCAAAGAGGATTTTAAGATATGTGCGGGGAACAATTGGTTATGGTTTGGTATACAGGTCTACAAAAGATTTTAGGTTGATTGGTTATACAAATTCAGATTGGGTTGGATGCATGGATGACAAGAAATCAACTTCAGGGTATTCATTCAGTATGGGTTCAACGACAATTGCTTGGAGTACTAAAAAACAACCTACATTTTCTCTCTCCATAGCAGAAGCAGAGTATAAAGCGGCAGTGACAACAACATGTGAAGGAGTTTGATTAAGAATAATTGCATAAAATCTACATGAACAACAAAAGCAACCCACTCAGTTGATGTGTGATAATCAAAGTGCTATTCAGATGACCAAGAATATAGTTTTTCATAAGAAGACCAAGCATATTGATATTCAGTATCATTTTGTTCAGGATTTGGTTCAGCAAGGAGTGATCGAGATCAAGTAGTGAAAAATAGATGAACATGTAGCTGATATATTCACTAAAGCACTATTGAAGGGAAAGTTCTACAAATTCAAAGATGATCTTGGAATATTTCCAAATGATCATTATGGGGGAGAAATTTTGCAATAATGGATCATTTTTGAAATATTAAATAATTAAATTTGTTGTTTTTAGTGAGAGATTTATGGAGAAATTAGTGGAATTATAGATGAGAGATTTGTGGATGATTGTTGAGATAATTATGGAGTGATTTGTAGAGGTATTGATTGAGAAATTTGTGGAGATGAAAAATCCCAACATCTCTCCTCATGTATAAATATATATCTATCTTAATGAAATTTGATAAGAGTTGTTGTGTGAGAGTTGTGTGCATTATTGAAAAATATTTTTATGCTCTCTAATTTATTTTTACTGTATTGTGATTTCTTTCATGAAGAACAACCTCATGTCAAAGAAGAGGAAAAAAAACCACATGAAGAGAAGCCTCATCCCAATGATGAATAACAACCACAAGAAGAGAAAATTTATCCAAAAAATGAAGAGTAATCACACATCAAGAAAGAGAATAAGTCTTATGAAAGGAAGTCCCATCCCAAAAATGGAGAGAAGCTTAAAATTAAAGTCCTACATAAATTAACCAAAAAAAAAAGTTGGAAAATCAATGCCTCAAATCAGGATGATGCATTGTTGTGGAGGTAAATCCCCTCTGCGAACAGAGGCAATCCCACTAGCCCTAGAGTGGGTTTAGCAACAATCAAAACACGTAAAGCTATTGATTCCTTGCTACAAAAGATAGAATCGTGATAGATCGCTTACCATGATTCCTTCGCTGTTGTTTTCGAAGAAGAAGTGGCACTTCCATTCCTAGATGGACAGGTCACGATCCGTGAGCTTGCTGCATCCAAATACCTATACACATGCAAAGAAAAGAGACAACATACAACGTAATATTTCACACTTTATAACTATCGATCAGTCAGAGAGGAAAAAATGAAATTGCATTATATAATGGACAAACACAATCATGGAGACAATAGCAGAGTCATGTATATTAAGATACGAGAGAATGATTACAACCAGTGCTTTGACATCGTGATCTTCCTTTGACAGGGTTCTAGAGGGACGTGTCTCACAAAGCTTGTCAGGGATTCGACAGAAATCTCTCTCTTATGGGGTTCTCCTTAGCTCTTCTCTTCATTGTCACTCAGCTATAATTTCCTTCCCAAAAGTTCAGCTAGCTAGCAAATGGAGAGGGCAGGCTTTTATAGAGGGAGAAGGAGAGGTTAGGCTCCCTATAATCATGGGGGAGAGTTCTATCTCTTAGGAAGGTTCCATGAGAGGTGGAAAACCACTTTCTAATCAGGGATATCCGAAGGCAAACAACCCAACCCCTTTTTGATGATCCATTCTGAAGTTGTTAGAATCAAACTTCCGCCTTCTATTGTTAAAAAACATTCCTTAACAGGCTTGGCACCGGTGCAACACAAAGACAGAGTGCTAGCTGGCATGCCCACTTGTGTGAATTTTCTCAATTGGCGCGAGGGATGAACTGGCTACCCGCACCAATGCCAAAACATGGGTTTTTAGGGTTCTTCAGAGAAAATTTTCTTGAGGAGAATTATTGACCTTATGCAGAAGGATGACATCAAGGTGTTTTCAGGACATTTTACTGTTCGCAAGTCACAGGAATAGTCCTCCAATGTACGGGACGAGGGATTGTAGGGACGGTGACAAAATGTTGTGTAACATGCATTTAGGACACCAATTCAGGATAAAGGATTCAGGAATAGAAAGAAACAAAGATATTCTAAGGGGCGAAACATCTCTATCAGATCTTCACCCTATACACCCAATTATGTAGAGACATTTCATGGTTAATGTTACACAAGTTGTAACTATGGACACACATATTGAGATTGCAGGGGATATAGCAAGAAAACTGACAAAGGGTTTCATCAAAACCCTATATGCAAGTTCATTAAAAGATAAGAAAAAGTCACACATATCCTTGATAGCAAAAATTACAGCACTTTCACTCCATTACTCAGATCAGATATTGAGTGTTACATTTGTCACAATCAAGGCCATTTTGCAAGAGATTGTAAATGCAGCTTGAAGTGGACTCTATTGAACCAGGAAGGAATGAATGTATAATTTTATTTATGTCACAACATTGGTCATTTTTCATGAGAATGTAGAAGCGATTTGAAATGATCAAGAAGGAAGACCATTCACTAGGTAGGAAGAAAATACCACCAAGGTCTGGGAGAGAAAATAGGTTTCTCCATGATCTCGCACATGATTGATGGATGCATAGAAAAAATGGAAGTTTTTAGAGAAGCATATTGTTCAGGGGGAGCATAAACACATGATTTGATGCATCATGAAATCATGTTGAAAGGGGATTTTGTCAATATGAGTTAGATCATAGGCCTACATGATTAGATAGATTATCAGGGGGAGCTTGCAGAGATGATATAGAGAACATGTTGTTAATGTTGGGTATGTTCTATATTCTTTCCACAATTAGTCGCACATGCGGGCGGAGGTCACAGGGGGCACATTAGCCCCCCCTTTTTGTTTCATCAGGCGTAATGAGGGGGGGTAATAGGGGGGTGGTAGCCCAGCTGTCCAGGTGTTTGCAGGGGGCAGGTAGCCCCCTGCGCAGGGTATGGGCTTGCGCCCTTGGAATTTTTTTTTTCCTTAATTTTCGGTGGGTGGTCCCACCTATGGTTTGTACATGGGTTTGCACATGGTTTTGGGGCATGATGGTTTTCGGCCCTTGGTATTTTTTAGATCTGGTTAAGGGAACTATGGTTATGTTCTAATCCATGGTTAATGGATCGAGGTTTATGAATACTTCGGCATGTATATATATGTGTTGTAACAATAAAATGAAAATAATGAAAAATCAACCTGGTATTCCCAGTTTTTGGATCCAGGGGAAAAATATCTGTGTATATATTTTATGTTTTATTCTCTTACTATTGTTTATTTTCTGTCTTTAAGAATTCGTTGGCAGATAATTTATGTACAGGGTTAAAACCTACGTTTGGTATCAGATATTTTTCAGATGGACTTTAAATCAACTTTTCTAAATAGCTATGTGGATGAAGAAATTTATGTGGATTAGCCCGAATGTTTTGAAATGTCAGGAAAAGAAGATTATGTTTATAAGTTGAATCAGGCCCTGTATGGTCTAAAGCAAGCACCAAGGGCATGGTATTCAAGAATTGATAAGTATTTTCAGGATCATGGCTTAGTTAAAATTTTATCTGAGCCCAATATTTATATCTTTCAGTCAGGACATGACATTTTGATATTGGTCTTATATGTTGATCATTTGATCTACACAGGGAACAATACAAAACTATTTCAAAGGTTTAAATCACATATGATTATTGAGTTTGAGATGACAGATCTTGGTGAGTTTCATTATTTCTTAGGCATTGAAGTTTGGCAGAAGGAAGATGGTATTTTCATGTCACAAGTGAAGTATACTTGTGAAATTCTGAAGAAGTTTAGAATGTTGAGTTGCAAGCTAGAAACAACTCCTTTGGAAGTTGGGCTGAAGTTATATAGACAAGATCACTAAAATTCAGTTGATGTTACTTTGTATCATCAATTGGTTGGAAGTTTGATCTACTTAATTACAAATCAACCAGATATTTCTTTTTCAGTCAGTATTGTATCAAGATTTATGGAATAACCCAAGGAATTGCATTGGAAAGTAGCAAAGAGGATTTTAAGATATGTGCGGGGAACAATTGGTTATGGTTTGGTATACAGGTCTACAAAAGATTTTAGGTTGATTGGTTATACAAATTCAGATTGGGTTGGATGCATGGATGACAGGAAATCAACTTCAGGGTATTCATTCAGTATGGGTTCAACGACAATTGCTTGGAGTACTAAAAAACAACCTACATTTTCTCTCTCCATAGCAGAAGCAGAGTATAAAGCGGCAGTGACAACAACATGTGAAGGAGTTTGATTAAGAATAATTGCATAAAATCTACATGAACAACAAAAGCAACCCACTCAGTTGATGTGTGATAATCAAAGTGCTATTCAGATGACCAAGAATCTAGTTTTTCATAAGAAGACCAAGCATATTGATATTCATTATCATTTTGTTCAGGATTTGGTTCAGTAAGGAGTGATCGAGATCAAGTAGTGAAAAATAGATGAACATGTAGCTGATATATTCACTAAAGCACCATCAAAGGGAAAGTTCTGCAAATTCAAGGATGATCTTGGAAAATTTCCAAATGATCATTATGGGGGGGAAATGTTGGAATAATGGATCATTTGTGAAATATTAAATAATTAAATTTGTTGTTTTTTAGTGAGAAATTTATGGAGAAATTAGTGGAATTATAGATGAGAGATTTGTGGATGATTTTTGAGATAATTATGGAGTGGTTTGTGGAGTTATTGATTTATAAATTTGTGGAGATGAAAAATCCCAACATCTCTCCTCATGTATAAATATATATCTATGTTAATGAAATTTTATTAGAGTTGTTGTGTGAGAGTTGTGTGCATTATTGATAAATATTTTTATGCTCTATAATTTATTTTCACTGTACTGTGATTTCTTTCAGAAAAACAACCTCATGTCAAAGAAGAGAGAAAAAAAACCACATGAAGAAAGCCTCATCCCAATTTTGAATAACAACCACAGAGAAAATTTATCAAAAATGAAATAATCACACATGAGAAAGAAGACAGTCTTATGAAAGGAAGTCCATCCCAAAAATGGACAGCTTGAAATTAGGTCCTACATAAGTGTAGTTGGAAAATCAATGCCTCAAATCAGGATGATGCATTGTTGTGGAGGTAAATCCCCTCTGCGAACAGAGGCAATCCCACTAGCCCTAGAGTGGGTTTAGCAACAATCAAAACACGCAAAGCTATTGATTCCTAGCTACAAAAGATAGAATCGTGATAGATCGCTTACCGTGATTCCTTCGTTGTTGTTTTCGAAGAAGAAGTGGCGCTTCTGTTCCTAGATGGACAGGTCACGATCCGTGAGCTTGCTGCATCCAAATACCTATACACATGCAAAGAAAAGAGACAACATACAACGTAATATTTCACACTTTATAACTATCGATTAGTCAGAGAGGAACAAATGAAATTGCATTATATAATGGACAAACACAATCATGGAGACAATAGCAGAGTCATGTATATTAAGATACGAGAGAACGATTACAACCAGTGCTTTGACATCGTGATCTTCCTTTGACAGGGTTCTAGAGGGACGTGTCTCACAAAGCTCGTCAGGGATTCGACAGAAATCTCTCTCTCATGGGGTTCTCCTTAGCTCTGCTCTTCATTGTCACTCAGCTATAATTTCCTTCCCAAAAGTTCAGCTAGCTAGCAAATGGAGAGGGTAGGCTTTTATAGAGGGAGAAGGAGAGGTTAGGCTCCCTATAATCATGGGGGAGAGTTCTATCTCTTAGGAAGGTTCCCTGAGAGGTGGAAAACCACTTTCTAATCAGGGAGATCCGAAGGCAAACAACCACATTTTTGAGTGATCAATTCGAAGTTGTTGAATCAAACTTTACTTCTGTTGAGTAAAAAACATTCATATGGAAGGCTTGGCACGGTGCAACACAAAGACGGTGTAGGCTGGCATACTTCACCCAGGTGGTGCAATTGGCGAGGGAACCAGGCTACCCGCACAATGCCAAGAAACATGGGTTTTAAGGGTTCTTGGGGAAAATTGCCTTCGGAGAATTGTGACCTTATGCAGTTGTATCCGCAAGGTGTTTTCGGGACATTTCTTGTTCGCAAGTACGAATGATCCTCAGTATAAAGGACAAAGAGTTGGCAAGGACGGAGACAAAATGTTGTATGGCTGTGCATTTAGGACACCAGAATTCGAGATAAAGGATTCGAGAATAGAAAGCAAGCAAAGATATTCCTGAGGCAGTGCGAACATCTATCATATCTTCACCCTATACACCCAATTATGTAGAGACATTTCATGGTTAATGTTACACAAGTTGTAACTATGGACACACATATTGAGATTGCAGGGGATATAGCAAGAAAACTGACAAAGGGTTTCATCAAAACCCTATATGCAAGTTCATTAAAAGACAAGAAAAAGTCACACATATCCTTGATAGCAAAAATTACAGCACTTTCACTCCATTACTCAGATCAGATATTGAGTGTTACATTTGTCACAATCAAGGCCATTTTGCAAGAGATTGTAAATGCAGCTTGAAGTGGACTCCATTGAACCAGGAAGGAATGAATGTATAATTTTATTTATGTCACAACATTGGTCATTTTTCATGAGATTGTAGAAGCGATTTGAAATGATCAAGAAGGAAGACCATTCACTAGGTAGGAGGAAAATACCACCAAGGTCTGGGAGAGAAAATAGGTTTCTCCATGATCTCGCACATGATTGATGGATGCATAGAAAAAATGGAAGTTTTTAGAGAAGCATATTGTTCAGGGGGAGCATAAACACATGATTTGATGCATCATGAAATCATGTTGAAAGGGGATTTTGTCAATATGAGTTAGATCATAGGCCTACATGATTAGATAGATTATCAGGGGGAGCTTGCAGAGATGATATAGAGAACATGTTGTTAATGTTGGGTATGTTCTATATTCTTTCCACAATTAGTCGCACATGCGGGCGGGGGTCACAGGGGGCACATTAGCCCCCCCTTTTTGTTTCATCAGGCGTAATGAGGGGGGGTAATAGGGGGGTGGTAGCCCAGCTGTCCAGGTGTTTGCAGGGGGTAGGTAGCCCCCTACGCAGGGTATGGGCTTGCGCCCTTGGAATTTTTTTTTTCCTTATTTTTCAGTGGGTGGTCCCACCTATGGTTTGTACATGGGTTTGCACATGGTTTTGGGGCATGATGGTTTTCGGCCCTTGGTATTTTTTAGATCTGGTTAAGGGAACTATGATTATGTTATAATCCATGGTTAATGGATCGAGGTTTATGAATACTTCGGCATGTATATATATGTGTTGTAACAATAAAATGAAAATAATGAAAAATCAACCTGGTATTCCCAGTTTTTGGATCCAGGGGAAAAATATCTGTGTATATATTTTATGTTTTATTCTCTTACTATTGTTTATTTTCTGTCTTTAAGAATTCGTTGGCAGATAATTTATGTACCGGGTTAAAACCTACGTTTGGTATCAGATATTTTTTCAGCTTCAAGAGGACGCCTTTGTTACTGAAGGGTTTTTTTCTCAAGCCTGTGGTATACCATGTTCAGTGGGAGATCTATGGGATCGATTCTTGTGGTGAAAGAATATGGCGAGCAATGGAAAGATAAAGATCGATAAATTTAATGGTCAGAGTTTTGAGTTGTGGAAGCTCAAGATGGAGGATCTGCTAGTGGATAAATATCAATGGATCACAGTAGATTTGAGTACTAAACCAATGACAATGTCAGATGAAGACTATGAGAATTTGGATTGGAAGGAAAAGAGCACAATACGGTTGTGTATCTTAGATTCGGTATTGTTTAATGTATCTTGGGAAGCTATGACGAAGACTTTGTGGATCAAGTTAGGGACTTTGTACCAATCTCAGTATCTGGTGTGTTATGAGGATGAAGGATGGAGATTCAGTGACAGAGCATCTGAATGCCTTCAATATTGTGGTAAATCAGTTGTCATCAATTGATATTAAAATATCATATGAAGATAAGTGCATCATTTTGTTGTGTTCTCTACCAAATTCGTGGGATAATATGGTTATTGCAATAGGTAGCAATACAACTACCTTGAATTTTGATGAAATAGTCTTAGCCTTGCTATCGGAGGAAATGAGATGGATAAATATGGAGGGTCGAAATGGAGATGCCTTATCTGTATGATGAAGGTCCCAGAATAGAAACAAAAATAATTTTTCGAGTGGGAGATCTAAATCTAGAGGAAGATCTAATATATGGGAAAGCATGTAAAGCTGTGCTAGAAATGTGGAAAGGAAGGGCACTGCAAAAAGGAGTGCAGATCTAAAGCTCTTGAGAAAGGAAATGGATCTGATGATGCTCCTTCTGCAGAAGCAAGAACCACCTCAGATGAAGGTGGGGATGTTCATTTGGCTTATTCTTTAAATACACATGTAGATCATGAGGCATGGTTAATTGACTCAGGTGCATCCTTTCATGGTTCTGCGAGTATGAGAAGTATGATGGTGGTGATGTCTTATTAGGGGATGATAGGAAGGCCAAAATCATTGAACATGGAAAATTAAAGCTGAAGCTGCAAGGTGGTAGGATTAGAACACTTCCTGGCGTTCTTCATATTCCTGCATAGAAATCTGATTTCTATAAGCAAGATGGATGATGCAAGTGTAAAAATCGTGTTCGAGAAAGTACCTGCAATATGGTTCAGGGAGAACTGGTATTAATGCAGGGATTTTTGAGTGGAAAACTATACAATATTTAGGGTAGCACCGTTATTGATGGGTACAGAAGTTATGTGGTTCCTGAAAGTGCAGTGGAAAGCCTAATGGTTTCTAGAAAAAAGACCATGCTATGGCATCAAAGGCTTGGACATACTGGAGAGGAGGGCCTTCAGATAATGCATGGTAATGGTATGGTAGAAGGTATGTCTAATTTATCTCTGGATTTTTATTTCTCTGAACATTGTCTATATGGGGAGAAAAATCAGGTGAATTTTCCTTCTGGTGCTAAGAGGGAGAACAAGATATTAGAGCTCGTGTATAGTGATGTGTTTGGACCCGTGTCAGTTCCATCACTGGGAAATTCTGTGTACTATGTTTCACTCATAGATGACTTCTCAAGGAATACATGGATATATTTATTGAGGAAGAAATATGAAGTCTTTGACATATTTAAAGAATTTAAGTTTCTGGTGGAAAACTAGACAGAGAAGAAGATAAAGGTGTTGAGGACAGATAATGGTGGAGATTTTTGCAAGAAGGAATTTGAAGATTTTTGTAAGAAGCGTGGTATAGCACGATAGAATAATACTCCATACACACCTCATAAAAATGGATTTGCAGAAAGAATGAAAAAAATGCTGATGGAAAAGGCAAGAAGCATGCTTAGTGGTACTGAGTTAGGACAATAATTTTGGGCAGAGGCAATGGAGACTACATGTTACCTGGTTAACAGATCAACTTCATCAATGTTGGAAGATAAGACTCCACATGAGGTATGAACTAGTAAGAAACCCTCTCTTTCACATTTGAGGGTATTTGGATATGATGCATATTTACATGTTCCAAAAGAGAAAAGGACGAAGTTGGATAATAAATCTGAAAGGTGCATCTTTATTTGGTATAAGGATGGTTTAAAAGGTTACAAGATTCAAAACCCAGAAATCGAGAAGGTTGTGTATAGTCGAGATGTGGTGTTTAGAGAGGTGAAAGATGTTTTTAAACATGAATTCCTACCAAAGGAACCTAAGAATATAGAGTTTGAGCTAAAGGAGGATGAATCAGACTCTACAACATAACAAGATTCAGAATAAGAAGAGCCACAAACTACAACTGTGAGAAGGTCATTTCGGGAAAGAAGGCAGCTATAAAGGTATAGTCCATCTGATTTCTGTTCAATTTTTTCTTTAACTATCACTGATAATAATCCCATAACTATTAGGGAGGCAGTGGATTTAGAGGATGGAAAATTATGGAAGGAGGCCATGGTTGATGAAACGGCATCCTTGCACAAAAATGAGGCATGGGATCTGGTGGAGTTTTTGGCTACAAGGAATCCCATAGGGAGAAAATGGGTGTTTAAGAAGAAGATTAATGTAGAAGGAAAGGTGGAGAAATACAAAGCTCGATTGGTAGCAAAAGGTTATTCCCAGGTGCCAGGAATTGATTTTGGTGATATTTTTTTCTCATGTTGCCAAGGTTACTTCTATTATATTACTTTTATCTATTGTTGTTGCATTTGATTTTGAGATAGAACAGATTGATCTGAAGACAACATTTCTTCACTAAGATCTGGAAGAGGAGATATACATGAAACAACTTGAAGACTTTACAGTGAAAGGTAAGAAAGAACTAGTATGTAGGTTAAAAAAGTCTCTGTATGGGTTAAAACAGTCACCAAGGATGTGGTATCAGAAATTTGATACCTATATACGGGGACTTGGCTTCACTTGAAGCAAAGAGGATCACTGTGTGTATTTTAAATTAATTGATGATCATTATTTATTTGGTATTGGATGTGGATTATATGTTTTTGATTGGAAATTACAAAGAAGTTATCCAAGATTTGAAGACCCAATTGTTCTCCAAATTCGACATGAAGGATCTTGGTGCTGCAAACTATATTTTGGGCATGGTAATTAAGATAGATCAGGTAAAGAGGAAGCTTTGGATAACCAGAGGAAGTATGTTGAGACAATATGCCAGAGGTTCAATATGTAGGATAGTAAACCGGTGAAAGTTCTTATTCTTGTAGATGTAAAACTATCTGTTGAGCAGTGTCCCAAGACACAAGAAGAAGAGGAGTATATCTCTCGTGTTCCATATGCAAGTGCAGTGGATAGCCTGATGTATGCAATGGTCTGTACAAGAATAGACATTGCACATGCAGTGGGATTATTGAGCAAGTTTATGTCAAAACCATGGAAGGAGCATTGGACAACACTGAGGCAGGTTTTCAGATACTTGCGTGGCACTAGTGATTATGGTTTGTGCTACCAGGGAAGATCGGGATTAGAGAGATTTTTGGACATCCATGGTTTTGCTGATGCAAACTGGGCTAGAGATCTAGACCAAAGAAGATCTACAAGTGGGTATGTGTTTAGCCTATTTGGAGGTGCAATCCATTGGATGAGTAAAATACAGTCTGTAGTGGCACTTTCAACTACAGAGGCATAATACGTGGCAACCACTCATGCAAGCAAGGAAACAATTTGGTTTTAGAGATTGTGTTCAAGTATGTGGTTGGTGCATTGAGCTATAAGGATAGACTATGATAGCGAAAGTGAAATTTTCTTAGCTAAGAACCCTGCTTATCATTCAAAGACAAAGCACATAGATGTTCAATATCACTTTGTAAAAGATATGGTTGAGAATAAAAATGTGTTACTGGTAAAGGTGGACACTTTGAAGAATATTGCAGATGCATTGACAAAGTCTGTGAGCACTCAGAAATTCTGTTGGTGTAGAGAAACAATGGGTGTTGCATGACTAGACTAGTGACTAAGCTCTCATGTGCTCCCCTGCGGAAAGAAAACATCAAGTGAGAGAATGTTGGGTATGTGTTATATTATTTCCACCATGGGTTTGTACATGGTTTTGGGGCATGATGGTTTTCGGCCTCTGGTATTTTTTAGATCCAATCAAGGGAAATACAGTTATGTTCTAATCCAGGGTTAATGGATTGGGGTTTGTGAATGCTTCAGCATGTATATATATGTGTTGTGACACTAAAAGGAATATAATGAAAATCAAGCTGGCAGTCCCGATTTTGGGATCTAGGGGGGGAATCTTTGTGTATCTGTTTTATGTTTTATGCTGACACTATTGTTTATTTTCTATCTTTAAGAATTCGTTTGTAGATAATTTTTGTGCAGGGTTAAAACCTACAGTTAGGAAAGCCATATCACTTGATGTGCGAGTCACCCTTTTCCATTGATGTCAAAGGGGGATATAAACTTGGAAGGATTAAGGGAGAGAGAGAGAGATGTAGGATGCAACATACCTTGTCTTGCTAGGCATGTTGACATCAATGACAAAGGGTGATATTGTTGAGTATGTTGTCATTGATGTCAAGCAACAGATGCAGTGGGATCAGGCGAGTAGTGCAGGATGGTGCAAGATGCAGATTACGTGCATGTATCGGCATTGATATCAGAGTCTGGAGGTCATTTTTGTGATGAGTTCACAGGATGATGTAGTGTAACCATGAAACCCTAGTTGGAGTAGAAACCCTAATCGAAGGGATGAAACCCTAACCCTAATGTTTGGATTACCTGGTACATTTGATGATGATGTTCTTGGGTCATGATTATTATTAATATTGGAGGTGGATAATGAAACCCTAGCTTAAACCCTATCTCTAGGGTTTAGTTCCTTGGATGATGGAGAAACCCCACCTTTTGTTGGAGTTTTTGGAGCAACAAACCAGTGGGTTTTCCTCTGTGACCCTAATTGTTGGATTCTACTCATGTTTTTTACTCTATTGGTATGTGGAGCGATCCGTGGACCTTCACGGTTTAAGAGACACTCAGTCAAAATTGAAGACCTAATTTAGGGTCCAAAACCCCAAGAGTTGATGATGTGGGCACAATATGTGATAATGTGGCAGTTTAAAAAAATAATATTAAATAGGATCCCCAATTAAAAAAAATAAACATATTTAAAATTCTATTAAAAAAATAAATAATAAAAAAGGAAAAGAAAGAAAGAATTAAAAATGAAAAAAGCGAAAAAGAAATTATCAATGGTCCAAAAGTCGAATTGAAAATACAATAAGAGACCCTAGAAGAATCTTTAATTAAATAATATTATGTTTGCTGGAGGAAATTGAAACTATTTGAAGTTAGAGTAAGCGTCTCTAATTTTAGCTCAATTAAATTAAAATTTAAATATGATGGGTTAAGTCGACAACTAGGACCAGATAAAATCTATATGAACTAAATATATATCCAGTCTCAAGAGCATCAGAGAGATTGCGTTATTCTCCATGAAATTTCCTGTGTGACTAGCGTGAAGATCAAAGGGCTGAAAGGATCACGACCCCTCTTTTGGATTAGGGTTTCGATTAAATATTTCTTGTAGGTGTTTCTAAGGAAAGTAGCATGCCAGGAAATTTGTGAGTTGTCAAAATTATGAAAAGACGGATATATTACACCTTGAGCTAATAAAAAATTCGTTGAGATCCTTGATTAAATTCACTCTAATTTCATGAGGCCAGAAGTAGCTGTTCTTCCTTTGCGACATAATGGAGTTCATAAATTTTGGGTTTTGTCTTTTGATTTTTGACTTGGTTAGGGCTTCCAGGCAATCATTCTTCTTTCATTGATACACTTGGTTTCTAGAAACATGGTATATCTTGTGTTCTTGATAACCTTCACGACCAAGGCACAACATTTCAAGGAAGACAATGTCAGAAGATCGATTGATGAAGTATTTTTGGTTGGCTCAATTCTATAATCGTTAACTCATTGGAAAGTTTGGGGCTTATATTTGTATGTTTTGATTCATTGGTTTTGATTCCAGGACAATCTTATGCTCAAATTTCAGATGGCATAAATTGGTTTGTTTTAGTGTCGTGAAACATCCACAGAGATCGCATCTGAGGAAGTATTGCAACCACTGCAATAAGTCAAAGATGAACATAACTATGTTAAACCCTTATGCTTTCGAGCGTTTATATTTGATGATGCTGAGTGAAATTAAAATCATCAAAAAAACCAAGCCCTATCACTATGGAAACCAAGACCGAAATGAATCAAAGAACAAACTGATTAAGGAACATCTTTTGACTAAGTTCCTTTTGAAGGATCACGTGAAGTATCAATAGACCTGTTATGAAGTCACCTTATGAAGTCAGTTCTAAAGGTCTCGACCTCTGTCTCTATGCTATAAAACCTTGTTGTCAACAGGGAAAACCAAATCCTATTCAAAATTTTTGAACCAATACTTGTTGACAACTAGTGCTGGAATATATTGGGAACTTGCTCACAGATTCATGTATTCCTTGGAAACTAACTTGGCATCGTTAAGACTTAAGGGGAAACAAATGCATGAGTAAATTTGAAGCAAATTCTCAATTGATTGACTGGTTTCCTTATATAAAAGTGAACTGAAAAGCATTGAAGAATGAGTAGTACTATCAAGGTATCATTATTCAGTTTCATTGATACAATGCTTGGAAGCAAACTATAAATGTTTGATTCAACTACAACAATGAATTTGTTCAGTTTATAAGTCACGTCAGTTACTACAAAACAAACCCTTGCGGACCTATGTAAACTATAAATATCACTACAAAACAAATCCTTCAGGACCTATGTAAACTATAAATATCACTCAGGCAATGCTTATTCATCACACTAAAGAATAGTTCCATTTGGCATAAAAACGTTGTAATCATAGTTTTTGAGCAGTAGCATCAAGAAATTCATAAACACAATTTGGTAGAATCCTTAATAATATGCTAGGAATTATAATTCAATATAGAGCCTAAATTGATATGAAAGGCATGTAAGATAAATCACAGAGATTTGATGATAGTGGACATAATTTGTCTTGAATGTGCATGGTAGAATGTATTTGAGTACATGTGTGGAATAGACTAGATCTAATGCGCACTGTGTCTTGATGAACAAGTGTTTTAGTGTTGTAGTAAGGTTGTGTACCTAATTAAATATTAAAAATCTTATGGGAAAGATTTGATGCCATTGGAGAATACCTGGATCAGATTTATATGCTGACAATGTTTTGTATTGAGTTTCTTATTTGATTGCAAATTGTTATTATGTGTTGAATGCATGTACCTATGGTTTGGATTGATTGTATTAGCGACATAGAGCAAGTGTGGAAATAATAAGCAGTTGCAAAAATAAATTGCTCAACTAAAAAGGTGGACAGTAACACCAATGGTAATTTTCATGATGCATGAGAATAATTTCATCACAAGTGGAGCAATAGTATAGCAGTGGCAACAACAAACAATGTTCTAGTAGTGGTTGGTGACACCGCGAGAGAGATAGCAGCGATCAACAATAATGATGTATAGCAGTGGTAGTTGCAGTAGATGAAGTGAGCAATAATGTACAGCAACATTAGTGAATAGTCGTAAAATTTGGGAGCAATAGGAGGCAATAGTGATATACAGTGAGTGTATCAGCAATGGGCAACAAAGGACAAATTGCATAGGAAGAGTGATAGCAACAATTGGGTACAAAGGTATAGTGGAAGGTTGATAGAAGTAGTAATAAATGGGAATAAGTGTGACAAAAATATAAATATCACAACACCAACATCAGTGGGTAGTAGTGGAGTAGTACCAGAAGAATTGAGCAGCAAAAACTAATTGTACTTGGGCCATTATTACTGGTACGGGAGCCCAAACCTTCACGAAGCTCCTACTTCCTTCCAGCTTGACTGGTAAACCTTGGCCAGTCTTGTATTTTCTTCCATATTTCTCTGGAAAACTATTGTATGTACATTCATACATAACAGAGCTTTGATTAAATCCAAATAATTGTGCACTGTCTACTTGATGTAATGATTGTCTTTATGTTTTCGATCTTCATGCTCTAAATATTGTTTTAAAAATTAATCAATTGAAAAAAAAGGAAATGCTGATTCACCCCTCAGTATTTTCAACTACCTTCCATCTCATTTTGTTAAAATGATATGGGCCAGTCCCTATTCTTGTCTTTGAGGTTTTTTCCATTTTATTTTTGGTTTTATTAAGTTTATAACAATGCTTTCTAATGGATAGTTCTTTTGTTATTTAGAAATTATGTGACACGACATTTTGCATGATTGTATATTCTTATGCTCTTTTCGACACTCCTTATATCATCTTTCATTGGTTATTCATGAAAAGAAACAATCTTAAGGCCTACCATTCTACATATTCATATGAATGTTAGAAAGAAAAAGGCTGCTACATAATTTACATTATGTAGCAACCTTGTATCATACTTAATTTATACATATATCTTTCGAAGGTTTTGTGTCTTATATTGAATGAATAATATATATGTTGGGCCTGGGTACTTGTTAAACCTTATGTTTAAAAACTTTTGATTAGTTTATATATCGGTTGGTATCCATATATTGTTATGCTATGATTTTAATTAACGAACATGGTTTAATTTATTCAATCTAATGAATTATTTGAGGGGTTTTGGGTTTTGTGTTATCGATATATGGGATATTTTTCCTACATGTAAGAAGTGGGTATCTCGACCGGTGCCATCTACGACCAATCCATTGTCCATCATTTTCATACCAGTGTTGATCATACTCCTATACTATGCTCTTAACTAATATGAATTAACCTCTAGGGTTTTTATGAGATTGACCATCTGTTTTCTCATTCTCTTCTCTCATTTTTCCTACGTTCTAATAATGGGCTAGCGTTTCAAGATTGTTTTCATGATGCATGACCAGACTCTGTGTTTTTCTTTCTAGTTGGATTGTAAACCTTCCTAAACCGATCCATGGATCATGTTATTTTAACCAAAGCTATTGGGACCAAAATGGTTGAGGTTTATGATGATTATGATGAACTCTTTGTTGAACCTTTAGTTGAACTGAGAGGGGGGAGGGCGGGGTGAATCAGTTTAGTGCATTCAAGGTCTTGTAAAACTTTCTTTTACACTTATTTACATCTTCATTTTGTGATCAACTTAATGTACAATGGAACAACAATCTTAATAAGTGAGCAGCATGTATTAAGCAGATTAAATACAGAATATCAACACATAATCATCATGCACATAGACAACAGATATAAGTGGAAACCCATAAGGGAGAAAACCACATCTTATTATTGTTGTGATGCAAAAGCAAGCTCCAAATCCCTCTCACCACTAATTTTTTGTAGGCTCCAACCTACAGGAGGCTACTACCTCAATTCTGCAAGCTACAACTTGCAAGGAAGCTCCAACTCCCATATATTTTCTGCAGAACCTACAGGAGGCTCCTACCTCAGCCAGCTATAACTGGACATCAATCAAGCTACAACTTGATATGGAAGCACCAACTTCTTTACACCACAATGAAAACACATGCTGATTTCCCTGGATATCAGCTCTGTTCTGTTCCTTCTTCACTGCTGTCCTCAAACCTTCATATCTGTCTTATATCATCTTTGAATCTTCATAGCTTCTCTATCTACTCCTTCTTCTTTTTACACTCTCTAACCTCTTGCAGCTCTCTTACATTCTTCTTCCTCTCTCATCCATTCTGCAGTTCTCTAACCTCTCTCTTTCCACTGATATTACATCTCTTATACATATAACTCCTGACTGATTGCATTCTACAGGGAATATGAAGTGAACAGGCACGACTCTTTGCCTTCCACCATCTCATTTTCTTGCTCATCATTTTAGGAGGTTACAACATTGTCTACTCATTTCAGAATTAAATTGGAGTTTTTCTTTGCCTGCGGAGACTTGCCTTTGCATCACATATAATAAAATAATTAAATCATTTACATTTACAATTGCAACAGATAAATCTCACTCAAACCTTTCAGCTCTTGGTTCGCTGTATATTTGTCCTTTTTTATTTTTTCTATTGTCATCGTCTTTTCAGTTTCTGTTGTTATATTCTAGCTCTGCTGCATAACTATTATGTTTCTTCCGTTACTTGTGTCTTTCATGTTGCGTTCACATGCATATCAACCTTTCATCAATCGGATAGTCATCGGACTCCGCCTTTTCTTAACTTTCCAATCCGACGAAATTCGCACAGAAAGTTGCATGTTATTTAATTATTCCCAACCTATGCGAAATAGGTGGTTTTAGAATGCCACGCGTCGCCCTCTTAACGCTATCGCGTTCGTTTCACCTTTTACCACTTATCCTCCAAAAGCGGTGCGAAACAACAACTTACCAGTTTTATAATCCTGCCTTCACTGTTCCGCGGCGGATTTCAAAATATATTCCACTATCTTTTTCTATCGCATTTCGGCATTCCACCGTTCTATGTTATAATCCTCCTTTGTCCTACGATGCGATTTAACAAAGGAAGACCACATACTTCCAGACTTGAAAACACCTTTAGGCTTCGGCTTTGATGTTCATCGCGTCCGCTCTCTTTATCGCACTTCGGCGATTCCAGTTATCCCATGTGCCTTCGTCCATCTGATCTCCTAATATGTGATATGCGAGGGGTCCCACCAGGCTGTATCTCGGCATTTCAGCTATTTATCTTTTTGTTCATTTCTCTGTTGCTCTTTCATCCTCCCGATGCAATATCTCAAAGGGAAACCTTATACCTTCGGATTTGAAATCCTATAGACTTTATCTTTGAAATATATCGCATCCGAGACTCTTTTCGCATTTCGCACTTCGTCCTGAGCTTGCGATGAGTGATATGTGATCGGGTCCCACTTGACTTTATCGCTACTTCGCATCGCAACTCTCATGACTTCTAAGGTTGTGCGATACCTCTCCTGCCCCGATTGCGATATGTGATTACATCGCATCCATCGCATTGCATTGCATCTTCTCATCGCATCGCATCGCCACTTCACAGTATGCGATGAACTTCACATCGCCGATGTGCGATATTACATTGTGCCACCACGTGTCCCTTCGCATCGCCACATCGCATCGCAAATTAAAACAGTTACCTTGTGACTTGCGATTTCGATCTCCGCTGATGTGATCGTCACCGTTGATCTGCCCGGATCTACGGTCCTTGCTGCTACTGGCACTTCCGATTGGTTTCTACCCTGCTTATCTCGTGATGAATCTTATCCATTCATTTCTTGCCTTTGCTGTTGCGATCTAATCGTGACCGTCCGTTCACCTCACTTGGAATTCTTCAAAGATTTCTCTGTCTTAGTCTATTTTCCATTTGTTTACGCTACCCCGCTTTGTGACACGGTCCCTCCATGCTACTCTTCGTGAGCTTGTTCTTTATTCTAAGTGCGCTGATCTCTCCTGAGCTTGATCTTCTTTTCACTATTCACTCCAACTTGGGATTCTTTCGCTTGCTGCACGCCTTTGCTGCTTCTCTGTTTCCTTTGCTGCTTTATTATTTGCATTCTCTCTGCTTTAGGTTATGCTTCTATCGATGCTATTTTGCCTCTATGGTGATACTCCTTTATGCTCCTTTGCCATCAATGACAATATTTCCAAAAGTCTCCCCCTTTGGCATTGATGGCAACACATCCACCAATACTCCGATACTTCCTTCAGGACTTCCTCCCCCTTTCATCCTGAGAAGTATCTTGTCTTTCTTCTCTATCTGCTTTATAGAAGAGCCTTTCTTATTTTGTTTTCTTTTCCTCCCCTTTTGACATCAATGGCAAAGGGTTGCACTTTTCCCAGAGTGGTTTCTATCTTTTCATAACACTCTGATCTTGAGGACCTGTTCCATGCACTGCTCCATTGCTCTAGCTCTTTTGTGACAATTTTTATTGACTGCTGTCCCCCTAGAATGATGCTTTCTTGTCTGATATTGACTATCACTTGTCTTCTGCACTGATCCTATTTCTTGTATGCAACCCCTTTTTTTTTCTTTTTCTAATCATGTTAGAGAGTAACATCTGTAGACACTACCCCTAGCTTGTCTCTTAGATACTCGAATGGTTCTTTAGCAAGAGGTTTTGTGAATATGTTTGTTGTTTGTTCCTTAGTTGGTACATATTCCAAATTCACTAATTTCTATGCTACTTGTTCTCTGAGGAAGTGGTACTTATTGATATGTGCTTTGTTTTTGAATGAAGTACAGGATATTTTGATATAGTTATTGCACTTGTGTTGTCACATTTGATAGAAATGGGTTCATCAATGCTTACCTTCATGTCTTGGAGAGTTTGTTTCATCCACATTACTTGTGTGCAACATGCAGCTGCTGCTATGTATTCCACTTCTGCTGTAGATAGAGGAATAGAAGTTTGCTTCTTTCTTAGCCATGCCACCAGACATTTTCCCAAATAAAATGCACCTCCACTTGTGCTTTTCCTGTCATCCACACAGTTGGTCCAATCTACATCTATGTATGTTGTCAATGTGAAGCTTTTTCCTTTTGGATACCATAGGCCATAATGTGAAGTTCCTTGTAGATATCTAAATATTCTCTTGATTGAAAGTAAATTATTTTGTTTTGGTGCTGCTTGATATCTTGCCATGAGTCCTACTACCAACATAATGTCTGGTCTAGAAGCAGTTAGGTATAGTAGACTTCCTATCATGGATCTGTAAAGTTTTTGATCTACATCTGTTGATCCATCATTAGCACATAGTTTGCATCCAGTGATCATGGGAGTTGACACAGGTTTGCAATCTTCCATTTGAAACCTTTTCACATTTCTCTTAAGTATTTTTCTTTCGAAATGAATATTCCTATGTTCTTTATTGAATTTGAAGTCCTAAATAGAAGGTGAGTTCTCCAATCATTGACATCTCAAACTCTGATTTCATTTCTTCAGCAAATCCTTTTGCTAACTCATCTTTGTTGCTACCAAACATGATGTCATCTACATACACTACTACAATTAAGAGTTCATTTTCATTAGCCTTTATGTACAAATTTCTGTCTACTCCTCCTTTCTTGAACCCTTGTTTTTGCAAGTATTTGTCCAGCCTTGAATACCATTCATGAGGATCTTGTTTCAAACCATATAAGGCTTTCTTTAATCTGCACACATAGTCATGTTTATTTTTTAATGAGAATCCTTTAGGTTGTTCCATGTAGACTTCTTCCTCTAGATCTCCATTCAGGAAGGCGGAATTTACATCCATTTGATATACCCTGAAATCATGATAGCTTGCAAAGGCAAAAACACATTCTGATTGCTTCCATTATGGCTACAGGGGCAAAGGTTTCATCATAATCAAGTCCTTCAATTTGAGAATATCCCTTGCATACAAGTCTAGCTTTATTTCCGATTACCTGCCCTTGGTCATTCATATTATTCTTGAATATCCATTTTGTGCCAATGACATTTTTCCCTGTGGTTCTTGGAATTAATTCCCAGGTATTTTTATTCTCAATTTGGTCTAGTTCTTCATTCATAGCATTTACCCAATTTTTTTCATTGCTGGCTTCTTCGAACTTCCTTGTCTATATTTGAGATATCATGGCTAGGTATACTTCTTCTGTCTGTTCAGCAAGTTGTCTTCTTGTCTAGACTCCCACACTCTTGTCCCTAATGATTTGATCTTCCGGATGGTTCTTTTGAGTGTATATTGAGGGACCTTTTGAGTTTAATTCAGTATCTTCTGTTGTCTTGCTATCTTCATCATTATCTTGGTTCTCAGCCTCATGATTATCTGGAGGATTGGCACAGCTTGTGTTTCTTGTTTTGTTTGGTAGATCTTCGTCAACTCTTACATCAATGCTTTCCACAATTTTGTGCAATATTTTGTTGTAACACCTGTAACCCTTACTCTTGGATGCATATCCTAAAAATATTCCTTCATCAGCTCTTGCATCAAACTTCCCCAGTTTTTCATCATTATTTTTTATGAAACACTTGCTACCAAAGACTCTAAAGTTCTTGATTGATGCTGATTTACCATGCCATAATTCGTAAGGAGTCTTATCACAATTTGTTCTTAGATGAGCTTTGTTGAGAATGTGAACAATTGTTTGTACTGCTTCTGCCCAATAGGTTTGGGGAATGTTAATTTCTTGCATCATGGCTCTGGAAATATGTTGTACTGACCTGTTTTGTCTTTTTGCCACTCCATTCTGTTGAGGTGTACCTGCAATTGTAAACTGTTGTTTTATCCCATGTTCATTACATAGGTCTGAAAAATCATAGTCTATGAATTCACCTCCTCTGTCTGATCTGATGCATTTAGCTTGCATCTTGTTTGATTTTCTGCCAATTCCTTGAATATCTTGAATTTCTCAATTTCTTCAGATTTATATTTGAGAAATGTCACCCACGTCAATCTGGTAAAATCATCTATTATTAGCATGAAATAAGATTCTACACCTAGTGCATTAGCTCTTGAAGGTCCACATAGGTCCATGTGTACAAGCTGAAGTGGCCTACTTATAGATAGTTCATCTTTGGTCTTGAAAGATGTGCGGGTCTGTTTTCCCAATTGGTAGAATTTACATATAGTATTTGGAGGCTTCTTTATTGTAGGCATATTTCTGACTGCTTTCTTCTTGCTCAGACTGATGATGTGGTTAAAGTTTAAGTGTCCCAATCTTCTATGCCATAACCATGATTCATCAAGTTTGCTTATGTGGCATGCTTCATTCTCTTCTTCCAATATATAGACATTAATTTTTGTTCTAAACCCTTTGATCAAGGTCTTTCATGTGGTGCTCGATCTTACTTCACAATCTTGGGCTTTGAAAAGGACCTCACAGCCTTTATCACACATTTGACTGACGCTTAGTAGATTGGATTTCAGCCCATCTACAAATAGTACATCTTGAGCCTCTCCTCTTCCATTATTCAGATTGACTGAGCCTTTTCCTTTGATTTTCCCTGCGTTATCATTTCCGAATGTTACATTTCCAGATTTCTTTTCATCAAAGGTTACAAACTTGCTTCGATCTCCAGTCATATGCTTTGAGCATCCACTGTCCATATACCATTGGCTTTTCTGATCTTGAGCTATTAGAGCCAGGTCACACTTATTCAACTTATTTTTCCACTGCAGGTAGCTATTTTTTTGGCACCTTTTCTGAGAAGATGGACCACATTCTTTGAGAGGACATTTGGAAGACATGTGTCCGATTTGATGGCATACAAAGCATTTGATTATATTTTTAAATGGATTATGTGTACGAGTGAACTCTCCATTGTTCATAAATCTCCTTGGGGTTTTAAACATCAGTCTTTGTCCATACGTTCTGCACTCCATGGCTTTATGGCCAAACCCCTTACAACAAAAAAAATACCCATGGAAACGATTAGTGTATCTGGTGTAGGGTTGTCTTCTCCATTTGGTTCCTTGAGGTAGTATTTTCATTTTCTGCATCCTTTGCTCGTTGAAATCGATTGTTTTCATTTGACAGTATGCAACAATATGTCCCAGTTTGTGACAGGAAAAACAAGTGACATTTATCATAGGAGGAAAGAATCTCCTTTGAGATCTTCTGAACTTGTTCAATTGATCTTCAGGAACAATTGAAATTTTTGTAACTGATTGCTTCTTCCTCTCATTCTTTATCTCTTGATGTTGCTGCTTGTTTCTGTTTGTTTCATCACACATCAAGTTATTGCTGGCTTTTGCTTCTGTGGTTCCCTTTTGATCTGCTTCATCATTCCTTTCAATGTCTGCCTTCTCTGAGGTCTCCATGGAGGCAATCTCATCTCCGAGCTGCTTACACCCCCTACTCCTTTTTTCTATCAGTCTTCTAGATGCAATAATCTCAGATTGCTGAGAGTTAATTTTTTCTTTTACAGCTTTCATAGAAATGATATTCTGGTTATCCTCTACCTTGGATTTGTTGGTTTCTCCTTTGTAACCTATCACAGTCTTTATGAGAGGAGATCTTTGAGCATTTAGTATTTTATTCAACTGTTTAGTGCTTGTCATTTGAGGAGTGTTCATTGTCAATTCCCTTTGGGTGTGTTCTAATTTCTTTCTTAGGCATACTACTTCTTCTTCCAATTTTTCTGGCTTCTGAATTTTATCCTTAATTTTCTTTAGTAATGTGTCTTCCACCTTCTTAGCTTCTTCAAGTTATACTTTCAATTGAATGAGTTCTTGTGAATTTGGTACCTCTTTTACATATTTGAGAAGAATGTCTTTCTGTTTTCTACACTTGAGTTTAAGTCTATCTATTTCCTCTCGGGTACTTCTTAGCTCCCCCTCAAGATCTACCTCACCTTCTTCCTCATCTTCTAGAAGGAATCCTTCAGACTCTTCCTTGGCCATCAACACAAATTCAGAGGTTCCTTCTTCATTTGAGGATTCATTTGAGATTTCAGATGCACTGCTATCTTGCTGAGCATGAAGTGATTTTCTTTTGAATCTCTTCCCTTTCTGCCAGTTATTTGTTTTGGTTTTCTCTGTCTCTTGAGTCCGATTCTTTGTTTTCTTGTAAGGACACTTCGATGCATAGTGCCCAACTCTTCCATAGTCAAAGCAGTTAAATGGAAGCTTACCTTTTTACTTACCTGAGCCTCTATCCAATCTTCTGACAAATTTGGCCTCTTCTTCATTAGAGCAGGAACATGTATATTCCTTTTATTATTTTCTCTTCTCAGCCTTAAAGGTTTCCTCCCTCACATTTGACTTCCTCTATGGAAGTCTCATCTCATAGGCTGTTAAGTTTCCAAGTAATTGGTTCATGGTCAAAGTTTCCCAATCAGTTGTTTCTTCTATGGCAGAAACCTTGGGATTAAAACTGGATGGTAAAGATCTCAATATATTTTGAAAAATTACACATTCTCTAATGGTTTCTCCTAGAGCTTTCATATTATTCACAATTTCTGCAACCTTTAAGAAGAAGCTGGCAACATCTTCTTCTTCACTCATTTTTAAATTTTCAAATTGGGCTCGATAGACTTGTAGTTTGGCCATCTTCACCTTTTTATCTTCCTCATGGATACTTTCTAATGTATCCCATATTTCTTTGGAAGTCTTGGTGCATTACTTTGATAAATTCTACCTCACACAGACCACTTAAGAGAGCATTCATGGCTTTGGCATTAGCTATAAAATATTGTTTTGCTTCTTTCTCTGTGTCAGAATCCTTTGGGGCATATCCCAAATCCACAGCAGCCCAAAATTCTATTCCTAGAGACATTATGTACGTCCTCATTCTTATTTTCCAGAAGGCATAATTTGTACCAGTAAACAAAGGGGTTTTATTTGTTGAGTATCCTTCTAGACTAGCCATCTTGGGGACCTAGGATCTCCTTCCAGTTGTTAAACTGATACAGAAGGAACCTGCTCTGATACCAACTGTTGAAACCTTAGTAAAACTGAGAGGAGGGGGGTGAATCAGTTTAGTGCATTCAAGGTCTTGTAAAAATTTCTTTTACACTTATTTACATCTTCATTTTGTGATCAACTTAATGTACAATGGACAACAATCTTAATAAGTGAGCAGCAGGTATTAAGTAGATTAAATACAAAATATCAACACATTATCATCATGCACATAGACAACAGATATAAGTGGAAACCCATAAGGGAAAAAACCACATCTCATTATTGTTGTGATGCAAAGGCAAGCTCCAACTCCCTCTCACCACTGATTTTCTGCAGGCTCCAACCTACAGGAGGTTACTAGCTCAATTCTGCAAGCTAAAACTTGCAAGGAAGCTCCAACTCCCATCTATTTTCTGTAGGATGCAACCTATAGGAGGCCCTACCTCAGCCAGCTACAACTGGACATGGATCAAGCTACAACTTGATATGGAAACACCAACTTCCTTACACTACAATGAAAACACATGCTGATTTACCTGGATATCAGCTCTGTTATGTTCCTTCTTCACTGTTGTCCTCCAACCTTCATATCTGCCTTATATCATCTTTGAATCTTCACAGCTTCTCTATCTACTCCCTCTTCTTCTTACACTCTCCAACCTCCTGCAGCTCTCTTACATTCTTCTTCCTCTCTCATCCATTCTGCAGTTCTCTAACCTCTCTCTTTCCACTGATATTACATCTCTTATACAGATAACTCCTGACGGATTGCATTCTATAGGGAATATGAAGTGAACAAGCAAGACTCTTTGCCTTCCACCATCTCATTTTCTCACTCATCATTTTAGGAGGTTACAACATTGTCTACTCATTTCAAAATTAAATTGGAGTTTTTCTTTGCCTACAAAGACTTGCCTTTACATCACAGACAATAAAATAATTAAATCATTTACATTTACAGTTGCAACAAATAAATCTCACTCAACCCTTTCAGCTCTTGGTTCGCCGTATATTTGTCCTTTTATTTTTTTTCTGTTGTCATTGTCTTTTTAGTTTCTGCTGTTATATTATAGCTTTGCTGCATAAATGTTCTGTTTCTTCCGTTACCTGTGTCTTTTGTGCTGCGTTCACATGCATATCAACCTTTCATCAATCGGACGGTCATCGGACTTCGCCTTTTCTTAACTTTCCAATCCGATGGAATTCACACAGAAAGTTGCATGTTATTTAATTTTTCCCAACATATGCGAAATAGGTGGTTTTAGAATGCCATGCGTCGCCCTCTTAACGCTATCGCGTTCATTTCACCTTTTACCACTTATCCTCCAAAAGCGGTGCGAAACAACAACTTACCAATTTTCTAATCCTGCCTTCACTGTTCCATGGATTTCAAAATATATTCCACTATATTTTTCTATCGCATTTTGGCATTCCACCATTCTATGTTATAATCCTCCTTTGTCCTATGATGTGATTTAGCAAAGGAAGACCACATACTTCCGGACTTGAAAACACCTTTAGGTTTCGGCTTTGATCTTCATCGCATCCGCTCTCTTTATCGCACTTCGACGATTCCAGCTATCCCATGTGCCTTCATCCATCTGATCTCCCAATATGCGATATGCGAGGGGTCCCACTAGGCTGTATGTCGGCGTTTCAGCTATTTCTCTTTTTCTTCGTTTCTCTGTTGCTCTTTAATCTTCCCAATGCTATTTCTCAAAGGGAAACCTTACACCTTCGGATTTGAAATCCTGTAGACTTTATCTTTGAAATATATCACATTCAAGACTCTTTTCGCATTTCGCACTTCTTCCTAAGCTTGCAATGAGCGATATGTGATTGGGTCCCACTTGACTTTATCGCTACTTTGCATTGCAACTCTCATGACTTCTAAGATTGTGCGATATCTCTCTTACCACGATTGTGATATGAAATCGCATAGCATCGCCACTTCGCGGTATGAGATGAGCTTCGCATCACCAATGTGCGATATTGCGCTATGCCACCACGTGTCCCTTCGCATCGCCACATCGCATCACAAATTAAAACAATTATCTTGTGACTTGCGATTTTGATCTCCGCCGATGTGATCGTCACCGTTGATTTGTTCAGATCTACGGTCCTTGCTGCTACTAGCACTTCCGATTGGTTTCTACCCTGCTTATCTTGCGATGAATCTTATCCATTCATTTCTTGCCTTTGCTGTTGCGATATAATCATGACCGTCCGTTCACCTCACTTGGAATTCTTCAAAGATTTCTCTGCCTTAGTCTATTTTATGTTTGTTTACGCTGCCCCGCTCTGTGACATCAGTCCCTCCATGCTACTCCTCCTGAGCTTGTTCTTTATTCTAAGTGTGTTGATCTCTCCTGAGCTTGATCTTCTATTCGCTATTCACTCTGACTTGGGATTCTTTCGCTTGTTGTATGCCTTTGTTGCTTCTTTGTTGCCTTTGCTGCCTTTGCTGCTTTGTTAGTTGCATTCTCTCTACTTTAGGTTATGCTTCTATTGATGCTCTTTTGCCTCTATGGTGATACTCCTTTCTGCTCCTTTGCCA